>VZRO01004529.1:534307-681524 GCA_013397915.1 Daphoenositta chrysoptera
GTAATTAAAAGTTCTGGTGGTCATCCATAAGCCCTGTGATATAAACAGTAAAGAAAAAGTTTGATCTAAAATCTGGAATGATCAGACCATTCCCACATATTCTCCACATTTTATTCCTTCCAACTTTGAATCATCCTGCTCTCACCTTTAATTCTTAGTGATTTTTTTTTAAAATGAAGATATTCTCTGAATGTCTTTTTGCCTAATCATATAAACTACTGTGACTGCTCTTTTCAACCTGTGGTCTGCAATTCATTCCAGTCTGATCTCCAAAATCAAGTGTTCCTCTATTGATGGTCCCATTTTCTGGTTTTACGTATCTCAGTCAAACTTCCTCTCTTTAAAATAAACACTTAATTTTTTTAACCTTGGCATAAGCTGGCACATGGACTTTGTGTGTCCAACCTTGCTTCACAAGCATGTTCACATGCTCGAGTATCTAAAAATGGAATAGGAAATATGCACTAAGTTATTGGAAAGAAAACTACAGTATTGTAGTGGAATGTGAGCAGCATATACACGGAAAAAAGCCTGAAGGGTTCATGGGGAAGTGCCATATTCTTAAAATTCATTTCTTGTTGGATAAGTCTGTAGGGGAGGTAGACAATGTTAATTTATACAAAAATGAGCTTTGCAGTTTCTACTAGTTGTGGGTCAACTTACTCTCGTAGGAGGAATCATCTTAATACTTGATTCAGATGGTCTGTCTTTTACATTTGGGTAGGAGCAAATAGAGCTCAACTGAAATGATAGAGTGTCAGCAAAAATAGCTTTATCTGCCTGCATAAGTTTCTACAAGCTGCTATGGTAATTTACCAGTGAAATCTTTCATTTTCAGGCAGATCATTGCAATCCTTATCATATTGCCTAAATCCTTTAATTTGCAGTGCCTTCCAAGGTAGGCAAAAGGTCACTCTCCAGCACCCAAAAATTTTGACTTCAGTTGAGGTAGGTGAGGATTTTCTGACAGGCAATTGCTAGCAATATATATGCAAATGCTCTGTATCTCTCCTAGGTATGTACTTGCTGGAAAAATGCAAATACATACTTTACCCTACTATGATATTTCCTATAGGAGAAGGTAAGATCAACATTTTTTATTGTCTTGGCACCTACTATAAATACTTACTTTCCTACAGTGTTTTAAAGTCCTCAGTCTACTGACTAAATCTCAACATGGATATTAAATATATATTTCTTTGTCTAAATGGTGAGAGTTTTACTGGTTCTGTGATAATGATTTTTGTCTGCTTCTGCATATTTTTTCTCTCAGGAAATTTCAAATCTTGCTCATGTTGTTTAATGAGCTGGCTGGTCAAGCATCTGATGCCCCGGTGGGAACTTTCAAAGTCACTGAGCACATTTTCACTTAAATCTAGCTGACATTTCTGTCTGTTTGATTTAATGTATGATTTCCATATTTAGATTACCAATCAGATGGAGCATAGTACAATCATTTTTCTGCACTATAAACACGCATGCATCCTGCACGGAAGTGGGCTCTTTTGCTGTTGGCCCACATGGCAAGAGTGTTTTTAGATTCTGCTGGCATTTGGGAAGACTTTATAAGTCAGTTTTAATTATAAATAAAATTTTGAATCTGTAGTGAAAATCCTAAGTGCAGAATTAGTCTTCAGTACTTTCTTCTCAGACCATTTCAGTTTCTACAATCTGGTAGAACTAGTCTATTACAAATGATGAAGTATTTATTTACCAGTTAAATGCTAAAATCCTAGAAAAGAGCTTGATGTTATAATTATCCATATTGTTTATATTTAATTTCGTGTTATTCAAAGGTTTTAAAATATTTGCTATTTGCATGCTTCAAATTCTTGCCATGAAGCATACAAGTATTGATGATGATAGAACTTTTGAGCACTCATTAATTAATTCGTTTAGTGAAAATAAAAAAATAAATAGTTTTTGCTTCTTATGGAAGCTCATCATTCTTCCTGATTTTGCACAGAAGGCACCTCCCCATGCTGAGATTAAAAAAAAAAAAAAAAAAAAAAAATTACATCACTGAAAAGTCCATGTATTCTAAGTGTTCTCTTCATCCAATTTGTTTGTTTTGGGTGACCATGCATGCAAGCCCAAAACTTCTTGGTGATGGTGCCTTCCTGCTCCCCTTGTGCATCTTTATTAGGCAGTAAGCAAACTGATAAACATTTTCAAGAGGAGGCAGTCCATCTATCGAGCTGTCTTTTGGCTGGTAGCAGTGTTACCCCAAACTGTCATGCAGGGCTGTGCCCCATGTACTGAGGTAAACCAAAGTTACCCCCTAGAAAACTGCCCTAAACTCTGAACTCATGTGGGCCTGGATAACTACACAGAGGTGTGTATTTTAAATTCATATACTTTGTAACAGTGCCACCTTTCCTCCCCAAATTAAATCAAGTCAGATTAATTCTGCTAGAAGGGAGGAGTGGCTCTGGTCCTGGGATTGCCAAATGACCTACATATGCCCTCATCCCTAGTTTCTGACATATGTTGAGGACAAAGATCCTTGTTCTATTCTTTTTGAATAATAGACTCTTGAGGTGATAGTATTTTCCTGCTGGACGTGCCTGAAAAATTAACCTCTTCTGATTTAGTCTTGCTTTTCCTATAGTAAAATCTAAAAAAAAAGAAAAAAACAAAACAACAAACCAACTTTGGAGGGTGAAAGAGAAAAATAACATGCCTTTCCTCTGTAAAAATAATGTTTTCATGTAGTTTGTTGCTTCTCTTGGGAAAAAGAAAAGCTTGAAAGCAGCAGAAAAAGGGATTTACTTGTTACCCTTAAAACAGTGAGAAGGTAGGGAATAAAAATTTTTGGGTTAATTGCCTTGCCCTTCTTTTTTTGTGTGTGCAAAGAATCTTTGGGACATGGTGAGGCAGAGGGAGAATCCTGTACATTTGATGTCTTAATCTCAGAGCTGTTGTTCATGAGACACATGAACTGACAGAGGGCATGTCTGCAATAATTTGATATCATTCTGTGAGGATTTTCCATACAGCATGTTGAAGTTAGCTTAAGACTGGGGGAGGAGGGAAGTAAGTTTTCAAGGATCTAATTATTGAATCCATTAAAATAATAATAATAATAGTAATAATAATGATAATAATAATCAAACCCCAGAAAGAAACAAAAAGGAGTGGATCTTCATCATGTCATTTTACACCTTCGAGTAAGTAAAGCTGTCATCAGGATCCTCTTTGGAAGCTGTTTTGCACAGTTCATTGCTGGCAAGCAGCCAGCAATAGGAGCTGCAGCCGAGCTTGCTGGAGCTGCCAGTGTTCTGCTGTGTGTAGGAAGGGAGCCCAGAATAGCAGCCTTCTTACTACCTCCCTCAGGGTGCTTTAGCAATTTCTCAAAGGTCAGTAGAAACTAGTTATCAATTAAAGGAGCTCTGTGTCTCCTTTTAATGTATCTTACAGGTAGTGGAGAAAAAAGCTGCTTTCAAATGGTTTCAAATCCTGCTATGTCTTTCCTTGGAATACTTTGTGAGGATGTAAGGATCCAAGGTCAGTTGATTTGTTGATATCACAGGGGTCAACTTCAAGGTAGTCCAGTTGAGTAGGCTAAGAATGCGGACTTGGTCAGTTTGCTCTGGCAGGAGAAGTATTGTAGCAAGTATTCATCCAGTAGCCTGTGATAAAATGAGCATGCCCCTAGAATTAGGAGTAGCCAGTCTGGTTCCCAGTCATTTGATCTGCTCCCAAGAGCAGTCTCTCTTGAATAATCTGCTTGGTTTATAAATCAGTCAAAAGACAGAATATCCTGATGG
The DNA here is from genome assembly GCA_013397915.1 of Daphoenositta chrysoptera. Taxonomy (NCBI): domain Eukaryota; kingdom Metazoa; phylum Chordata; class Aves; order Passeriformes; genus Daphoenositta; species Daphoenositta chrysoptera. The sequence continues at coordinate 538,078 of VZRO01004529.1, forward strand.
CAGGTAACAAATATATTTGTGAGATGGAACTGGGAAAAAAATGCCAAGTGGAGGATTTTGAGTTCTGTTTTCATTAAAAGATGAAGGAGAGTTTCACTGGGAGGCTTAGTGACAACTTGATATTGTTTAGACAGTGATCTATCTGAAGAAAGATTAATGTTAATTAAAGTGGCGTTGGAGAAATTCAGCAGATGACAGCAGCCAAGCTGTCTACAAGCTATTTTTAGAAAATTTACTTCATTGCATCCAGTATGACTCATTTATTAAGTTAACAGATGAATCAATAGCTCAGCTTCTTATGGCAGTCCCTGAATGTGAACGGTATATAAAGATTGTGTTCATATCTTTGGTCAGAATTCAAATTATAAAAGCTGACCTGTATGGATTCAGTCCAAGTGCGCAAGCATCTTGCACAAAACGTAGCTCTGCAATAATACTCTAGTGAGTCCATCTGAACATGGATATATAGAGGGCACAAGGGAAAGTCACCCAGAAGTCCAACTCGCACTATTTGGGAAGTAACACAAACAGCAAACAGGTCAGCTTGTTAAAGTAATGTAACAAAGTTGTATTTTATTTCTCTTTTAGTTTTGTCTTGAGTTTACTCTTCATTTGAGCTGTGGTTCATTGTTTCTTGCCTCCATTGGAGCACAGTGTTTCAGTTTTCAACTTTGCTTAACTTGGATGTAGTTTTCCCTCTTCCATGATGTTCTGCTTTAATTTGTGAAATAGTAAAGCATCCATCTGTTCCAATACAACTGTGTTGGCCTTAGTTCAGTTTATTTCCCGTATTTTGCTAATTTCTTAGGTTGCTATAGAAACCTTGTTTTTCACATTCTCCTGAATCCTTTTTGTGAACTTTTGTGAACTCAGTCTGAAAAAATAAGAAAGACACTAAATTTCTATTATTTGTAAAACCTGTGTTAAAAATAATTATATTTATTATTTCCTGATTATTTTTATGGAATTTCTGTCTAATCTTTTCTGATCCTTTCCTCAAAGGCCTTCACCAATTTAGCCCAGTATAAGGTGTGGTTCTTCATTATTATTGTATCAGCTCTTATTTATACATCTAGGAATAATTTCATTTCTCTTTTGCAAAGAGATTAGAGAATTGGGCTGTCTGTATTATATGCAAGGTATGATACAGAGCTGATAAGACTGATGTCTATCAAAATTTGAATATAAATTCTGGTACGTTTCAGATTATCTGTTGCATATACAAGTGAAACATTAAAGGTAATTTAAATTAGTATTTTAAATAATTTCACTGTTAAATAGTGTGGCTTGTTATAGTGTGAAAATACTACAGTTTGGGAGAGAAAGACTTACACATTAGGTTTCTCTAGATGAAGTTTGTGACTATCTTTTCCATGCTGGAAGTAGCTGGCTGTATATTTAGCTTTGCTCTTGGTTGAGTGTGTATTATCAGAGAGAAAATGCTATTTATATTGGAAGACGCTTGGTTTAGTTGTTCAACTGGAGAGAAGTATATTAAAATCTGTTAAAAAACTAAAATATGTGATAGACGAAGAGTGAATCTGCACAAAAATTGGGTTCCTAGTGATCTGAATTCTGGCCATTCTAACATGTTCTTTGCTGCATTATATTTTAGCATGCAAAGCCCATTGTAATTAATGTATACCCGCTTATGCTAGCTGGTCCTTTGCTCTTCTGATCACGGTTACTTCTTGAAACATTCTGATTAAGAATGGTACTGTAAAATAGTCTTTAAAAACCAAGGTTTTTCACAACAAAGTGAAAAAATATGCCACGTGCAAGCCTTCTGTCATAGTCTGTGTATCATCCTGTAGCTGAAGTCTCCTGTGCGTAACTGTCTGGTCTCTATTCTTTCTGATGTCAGTAATCAAATCAAGGGTTTGCACAATGACAAGCAAGCTTCCAGACAGGCCACAGTTGATGGTTACACTTAAATGTGATTCAGAGAAACACTTGAAATAGAAAGTTTTCCTCAAGTTGGACATATCCATTATTGCATTGATTTTCAATTTGCCTTGATTTTGATGTTTTTTCTTACCCATCATCACAATATTTTAGTTTTTCTCTGTAACTTGTGTGTGTGTCACATTGTCTAGTCCCTTATGCCTCGGACTTATCTGACTGCTAGAGATTTGTAATAGTGATGTGGTAGCACCAAATTAATCGCTTTCAAATTTCTCAGAGCATTTACCTTGAAGTTGGAATAAACTGATATTTATGGGTTTTGGTTTCACAACTGGTTCTGCCTCTTTAGTTTCTTTGGTGAGTGAATGGTATGGCATAAGAGTTTTTGCATGACACTGAAACTAAGAAAGATATTTTGCCATCAAAAGTTGAGTGTTTTTAAATTTTGTCTGTATGTTACTGTTCACTACTCACAGCCTGCCAAACAGGCAGCCTAAATAATTTTTTTCTTATGTATGCATTATTATATAGTAAAAACAAAACTTCTGTTTCTTATATATCATACTTATGACCAGTAGAAGAGTTCACGCTGTGTTAGCTGCATCCTCCAAGTGTGTGTGATGCCTTTAAAGTTCTGTGAAACTCCCAGCCAAACTTCATACACAAAGTGAAATGTCTTTTTTATGTCCTTTGCCAGTTAAATTTGGTACTAGAATCTGCTGTGGTGGATCTCTTTCAGAAGTTATAAGATTGAGTGAAATCTAATGTTCTGAAATGAAGGAAGTGTACACTTCCTTAAAAACTTAATTTCAAATCTGAGGCATTCCTAAAATAGTGTATTAATATTCTGTGATTCTCTTTCAGCTTCAAATTTGTCATCGTTTATGTTTGTATTCTGGATTTTTAAGATGAAGATGTCAGTGTAGGATTGTAAATCCAGTAAGAGATGTGTGAGCTGGAGCTATCAGTGAGAGATTGTTTATTTAAACAGTAACATAATTTTTAATATGTCTTTCTCTTTCAAAAATGTGGAATTGTGGTAATCGACATTTGACTTTCAAAAAGTGGTACCATTTGAACTGCAACTTGGCAGATTCAGAGTGTGTTAAACTCTTGACACAAAACTTTGCAGAACTATTTGCACAGTGATGCTAATTAATGGTTTAAGCAAGTCAGATGAGTTTACTGAGTCAATTATTTTGATTTTTTTTTTTTGATATTCCAAGAAAATGCTTAATAGTTGCGCCAAGGGTGGCCAGTAAAGAAATCTGCCAGGTGGAATTCCATGTTGCTGGAGTGCTGGCAGCAGAAATTCTGAATGCTCCTTCTGCTAGAGGGTAGAAAATTAATGAAGTTAATTTTTTGGGTACTCCAAAGTGCAGGCAGGAATGGATCTGAAAGAAGTGCATAAAAGTTTCTTTCTTATGGACCTCATTCTAGTAGCAATAGGACTGGCCAGGTGCAATGTTAAGGTGTCATCTAAGCCATCACTTGTCACAGATTGATGAAGCAATCCTATGTCATGATGCTAAAGCAAATTTCATGTAGCTCTCCCTAGAAACACCAGTTGAACAAAAGTCATGAAAAATAAAAGCTTATGTTTGTACTTGCACTGGCAAAAAAAGTTTCTCTCCAACCTTAAACTTGCTTAATGAATGGCAGCAATGGAAGTTGCAGAGGACATGGGAGAGAGCAATTGCTACACCGTTTGTGCATGATGAATTTGGGTGTTGTGATATCTGAACCCTGAAATCATAGCTGATGTTACCTGGAGCAGGGATGGACTTCAGACTTTTCCTATGCAGAATTCATCCTTTGTATAAAGCCTTCAAACAGTTCATTTACAAGAGTGACTTGCTTGTAGAGATATGGAAAGGCAGGGTTTATGTGGAAAATCTTAATGTATTTTCTGTGTTATCTCTTCTTCCATTTTTCACTTGAGTAAAAAATATTTATAATCATTTCAAGATATAAGAAAATACATCTGTGTAGAAACGCTGACAATTGGAAAGAAAAATTCCAATAATAGGGAGATAATTCAAATACACATTTGATAGGTGTCTACTGGTTTACAAAAAATAGTTTCTTATGTGACTTCCATTTTTGTAGGATCCAGAAAATGAATAGTATTGCTGTGCAGAGCCAGCAGGAGGTCATGAGTGCACTTATATTTTTAGGTCTGAATTGTCACTATTGATGACACTGCTTCATGAAATAAAAGAAGCCATGTCTGCATGTCTCTGGGGAAAATGTAATATTTACCACCATTTATAGTACATGCTATTCATGCATCTTCAGTATGTGAACTCTTCTTTACCAGGATTTTTGCAGGATTTTAAAAAGTCGTTTCAGTGAGTTCCATGTGGAACAAAACCCTCTATTTTTCTGTGTCAATGCCAGCTATTGCTCATTACCCACTTTTTATTACCCATCATTAACTGCAGAGATTTTTCAAACATGGAGGCCATAGAGTCTGTGTGATTTGTGATGTCTTTATCTGCACATTTAGTTTAAAAATTCCAATTTGTAGAATTGTATTTCAATGTGTTTCAGACTGCATAGCAGCATAGTGAAATACTCAGAGCAAAGCACATCAGGCTTCAAATATTTAAACTCATCCATATGCCTTAGACAATCAACAAGAAATCATAGAATATGATGGAGGATGGCCATTAATATAAAAAATGCCATGGTGATGGTAATGGTAATGGTGATGGTGATGGTAATTCTGCTTGGTTGACTTAATTGTTAAGATGACGGACACCTTGTTTCTAGTATTTATGTTAATCACATAAGGATTTTTTGTTGCCTAAATAAAGGGATTTTTTTGCTTTTGATTTGAGACTTACTGGGTTTTACCTCTAAATTGGTAGAAGGAATATTGTGTTTTGGGACAAGTCATGACACTATTAACATATTGTATGTACTGATTTTGAGAACATTTTTCTTCTCCTGATTTCAGGTTGGGTGGGACTATATCTGCATACAAGATAGTGCCAGACGAAATAGAAGAAATCAAGGTACAGTATTACTGCTTTCCAACACCGAATTTCTTTGTTTGGAGAATTACAGAAATGTTACATTAAAAAGCCGCGTTATTTCTTGCTTTGAAGTGTATCATAGGGGAGAGAGGAAAGTGTCTGAAGTAAAATTATAAGATCCATATTTATGCATTTAAAATAGAATTTTAGTTATTTTTACAAGTACAGTTTACCTTCAGCCTAAGCTGACTTCAGCATGATTTGTTTGCCAGAAACCTGTGTAATTCAACTTCTTTCTATTTTGCTACATGAAGACAGATGCAGGATTGTGATGAACACTGAGTTACATTTTCATAACAAAAAATATATATAGTGTCCTTCTGCTTTTGAGATCAAAAGCACATTCATATTTTTCAATATTGTCTGTCTTAAGAAGGGGATAGTATGAAGTCATTGGTACTCAAAATCATTATAAGCTCTTTGATTTTGAGTAGTTATAACAATAAATACTGAAGTTTACCTGCAAAGTAATGTGCATTATAACAAAACTCACTTTAGCCAAGTCCACTCATGGGAAGTACTTCAGCAATTTGTGTCAATTTTGTTTTCCAGTGTAGTGAAAGATGGGTACTGGGGGGGGATTTTGGCCTGGATCTGATAGCACAGTTTGTGTAGCTGGTTCTTTATTTGATTGTTAGTAGGTCGGTCTGACATATTGCTTGCTCATTGTGATTGCTTAACCCGCTGTGCAGTTTCACGTACTCGTTTATGCAAAGAGTATTAAGAGTAGTTCCGAAATCTCATGAAGGGAAATGACTGTATAATATCTGATGTAGACATGACTTTGCAGTGCGTAAATGGTGAGAAATTTTTTCCTCTTCAATTAGTATCAAACCCACTGCAAGCAAGTCACTGCACAATGGCTGCCTGTATCTGCATCAGTCAAAGTTATCGCATCATCATGCTCAAAAGTTATTTTTGTCATCTAAGATTCATGGACTCCTCTAGCCTGAATTTTATCCAGGGGAGCATGATTTATTAGGATAGATCCAGTGTTCAGACTTTGGTATTGGAGTAAAAGAAAGAAAGAAATGAAAGAAAGAAGGCTTTCAAAAATTTTTAGTGGTATATTCATGATGCTCAGAGAACTGCTCCAAAACTATTTTTAAAAATTACAAAAACCCAAAACCACAATCTTTTTCCTTTAATATAAAAAATCCAATACCACTGACACTTTGTTAATGTTGAAGAGGAAGAAAGCTGATATTTCTGGCTTCAGCATACTAAAGTGAGTTCAGTGAACAAACAAAATTGGAATGTTGTGAAATAAGAAATTATTTTACTTTTAGGAACTTACTGCAAGATTAGTAGTCACAGGAATCTGTCACCTGCTTAGGAGACCTGTTCTGAATTTTCAGCTTTTTCTAATTTAGCTGGTGTTTAAGTGCTTGAGATCCTAGGAAGCATCAAAGGATGGGTTACTCATTAGTCTCAGTTGTGCCAGGATGTAAGTGTGGAGGAAGGATTTTATTGTTCAAAGTCAGAGCTATTTAAAGTGTTGGGGGAAAATCCCTTCCTTTACTTGTTTCTGGTAGCTGTCCCATCTTGTTGAGGTAATGGGTCTTTGAGGTTGTGACAGAAGTCAGGATACTTCCAACACCTTAAATGATTGAATTTCTCAAGCTGCAATACATGTTATTTATATGAAGCTACTGGAAGATGCCAAGACAGACAAATATATATTGGATATCGAAAAGTATTATTCTGTACATATGTATTCTGAATAGCAACTGATAAACAGGGAGATTGAGTGTCCTTGCAGTAAATATAGGGGGTAGTTTTAAATCTAAAAGGCTCTCCTAGCTGATTTGAGTAGAAAAAGGAGAGAGGAGAAAATAGAAGGCAAATCACTGGAATATTAGTTCTAGAGAGAATAGAATCTTTTTCCACCCACCACAGTTCAGTTATTTTGCTTCACAACTATCCCTCCCCTATTTAAACATGAAATACTAAGGGAGTTAATTTGATGAAATATGCAAAAATAATAGATCCACTTTAAAAATCTGGTTTAACTTGATGGATTGCTGAATTATATTTATGGGAGTTGTAATTTTCATGTCTTCTGATAGTCCTTAAAAAGTAAACTGCTTTCTTAAATGGCGAAGGAGGTACTTTATCAGACAGAGAGCAATAATTACTATGACAAATAAATAAGTCTCTTAGCATTTGCATTTATTCTAGAAAAGGTGGTGGATTAACCTCTTTTACAGCTCAAAATAACTTATGAGGAAAACCAGTGTATTGGTTTTGTTAATTCATGTAATTACATCTTAGGTAGAGCACCACTAGGCATATGAATGAGGAGTACTTACGGCACAAGTGAGAACAGTGCCCTAACTAGTGTCATGCACCATAGGTTAGGAAGAGTTGTGTGGAACCAATCACCACTACAGTTCCAGAGCATCTGTATCAGTCTGAAATGAAGTGTCATGAAACTTACCTTCCCTAGATTTTTGTTCCCAAAGTGAGAACACTCAACAAGTAGCCTTACCTAGATACCATCACAGGTTTCCCCCCTGAAAACTCTTCTAGAAGGTAGATATGTCTTCTATCCCATGATCTACTGCTTCATAAAATAAGCTTTCAGAGAATGCATAAATGGATTTACTGCCAACTGCATTCCTGTCATTCCTCTACACCAGTTAAAGTAATGTCACTTCATTTACAATACCTGCTGGTTTTAAAATTCTTCCGGAACTGATAAAAACAGTAAATATAGAAATTGCAGCACATTTCTGAGAAGGTGTCATTGTTCCAACTTTCTCTAGACTTCTGTTCTCGTCAGAATTATTCATCCTGTAAGCAAGAAGCTTTTCAAACTAGCAAAAATGTGTTGTGAAACTTCATCCTTGTTCCTCATCCACCACAACAGTATGTGCCTAAAGGAGAGGTCTTCCAAGCCAAATGATTTTGTATACATAGGGCCTGGCGAGCGTATCAGGCAACACTGGTTTTGATGAACAACATGGAGATTGTCTCAATAAAGAGACATTTATGACTTACAGATTAGGGAGAGTTTGCAGGATGTGCCTATAGATTTATGCCAACAGTATCATCTTATGGTTTATAGTACCATGACAGATGGTCTTTTTGATTTCAGCATTCTGCCATTACAAAGGAAATATATGATGTGGTGAAGGGTGGTTATTATAGAAGAAGACTCAGTGAATGAGAAGACCACTCATTCTCATTAACAGATTTCTAAAAACAATACTTGGTTTGCTAAGATTTGCAAGTCAACAGCAGAAAGGATTTTAATTGTTTTATGTTGGTTTTTTTATGTGCTTTCCTATATACTTTTCATGTAGACATATGCATGCATCTCATCTCAAGACCAGAAACTGGTTTTGTAGCAGGTCCTTAATTCATGTAAGTAATATGCACAAGAAAGACGTTGCCAGAACATTTCATTCCTATAATATTTGTGGCATGAGACAGATATTCCAGTGTAGAGAATATAGTTAAAAGTTTGCCTCCTGTGGTAGTTAGTTTTAAGAAATCTTGTTAGAAATATTTTGTTAGTGCTGGTTGTAAATTGTAAATTTAGATGTAAAGCAGTTCTGGAGCAAGATGGGAGGGGTTTTTAATTCCATTATCACCCTTTCACACAGACACACTTTATGCTTCTCAAGGAACACTCGTAATTCTTCTATAGGTACTCTTTAAATGAAAGCATATATGCATAAAGTATTAAAGGTTACGTTTTAGACTACAGACATTTTCCCCTGAATAATGATAGGATAGCTGTCTTTTTTTCTTTAGAAGTATGTGTTAACTTAAGAGTTTAATTTATGAAAATTTTTATGTGTAGCTGAAACACATTATTCTCAGATTGTCTTTGGTCTTTGAGAAAGTAGATTCCAGTGATAAAGACCCAAGAGTAGAAAATGATAAAAACTGTGAGGGAGGGTGAAGTAGCCAGAAGGGAAATGGCGAACACTGTGTTTTCTTAGAGGTCAGTTGCCCTAGTTGACTTAGGAATTAAAAAGATTTTAACTTTTCCACACAGTCATTTTAAGGAACATCGTAGGAACAAAGGAAGTTGGTTTCAGTGTCAGTGAGATGTATTTCAGAGCAAAGCTGTACTCCCTGCCATTAAAAATATGCTGCTTTGATATGATTACAATTAAAATCAGTCTATTCGAGACTTTCTCAGAAATATTTGGTTTGCTGACTTTGCGGTGTCATATACCTACTTAATGCTGTATCCCAGAATCTGTTCTTTTTGCTGGTAAGAGCAGGTGATGAAATTCATGCAAACTTTGTGTGCACACAAGAGATGCTGGCCTTGATCATTCAAAGCATTTCCATATTTATCAATGTGTGGTAAAAATAAGTAGCAATTTGTCAGCAAGTGCCAGTTTGTAGTCCCAGTTTGTATAAGAAAAACCACAAATGAAAGAATGGTAGTCATAACTGCTGTGGTGGATAGTCCACAAGAACAGGACTGTGGCTGGAAATATTTAGACTTCACAAAACTGGTTTTGTGTCTCCATACCGGAGAGTGGGGCAGTATTTAAAGATCTCTTGCATCTTCTGCAGAATCAACCTTGCTTTACATGAATAAGGAGATGTGCTGTTATCACAGTTTTGCATAGGCTTTTAAGTCCTGGATCTGGTTTACTTCATCACTGTATGGATATTCATCTGCTAAGTGTATCAGCACTGGCCAAGGATCTTCACAAAAAGTTTCCCCAAGATTTATGATGGGAGATACCAGAATTTGATGACAATACTGAGATTGTTGCTTGTTTATCTGTTTGGATTCAGCACAAACAAAAAAGGTTTGCCCACTCAGAGTAAGTTTTTTGAAGATGCTCAAGCTGTTTAAAGTGTCTACTCCCACTAATCCTAAAGCACCAAGAAACCTTGCAATTAACTTGCAGGAACGACAATCCTGGTTTCTCAGTTTTTCTGCCCATGTTTTCTTTCTTCTAGATCTCAAATTATAATTACTAACAGTACAAGAGCTCTTATTAAGCATGACATAAAAGGGTATTATCCATTGAATGTCTAGTGAGTATTAACAAGTAGCATCTCCATAGACTCTAAAGCTTACAGATACAAGTTAAAAAAGACACAGTCATGTGTTCTTCCATTAGATTGCTAGTTATGTTTGACTGTGTGTTGGCTAAAACTGAGGGCTTGTCTTTTAAGTCTCTTAACATGCACTCAGAGTCTGACCATCCTATAGACAGTTTCATTGCACTCCTGCATCCAGGAAAAGAAAGTCTCTAAAACCTTTTCCAAATGTCCTAACCAGTAACAAAAAATCAACACTGAGATCTCAACTTAGTGTATGAAATCCCTGATAAACTTGCAGATTTGGTTTTCCTATTGCTTCTTGGGTTTTCATGAAGGAGACTTTCTTATGCACATGAATCCAACTAGGCCAATTGAGAAGTGGGATGTGTTAAGTTAAAACAACCTTATGTCTCATCATATTTCCCTGTAATCAAAGTTCACCTGATGTACACACAGATCTCTTCCTGAGTTAATTTCCAAATCCTGCGTTAGCAGAGTTAATCACTGACTAGTGTTCTTTTTTAAGCTACATATGACACTCTTTTCAAGCTACATATGTCATTGTTTAGATGACAGAAAGAACTCTGAGTTTTTACTTGCTGTATTAATCCTTAAATGATGTTACAGATGTTATTGTTTCCATGATGGAGCAAACTAAAGTTTTCTGTGTGGGATGATGTGACTAAATTGTCAAAAACTTAATATAAAACAAAAAATTACTTTCCTTTAATTTTTTGTCCACATGTATGCATTTGTGCTACAAGCTAGAGATTTGCACCCTCTGCAGTATTGATAATGTACTCTTGGCCATGCATTTGTGCATCACTCTTGTAGTTCTTGTCCACAATTGATTATTCATATTATATTGTATCATATTATATTGCTCCTAGTTGAATGTAGAATCTGTTGTATTGTGTCATTGTTTTCTTCTCATGAGCCCTTTGTAGATCTAAGTTCTGTTTCTTCTAAAACTGATTTTGGCCCTTTTTCTGGAAAGTACAGTCTGTATTACGCTGGCTTCTGGTTCTAGGCTTTTGGTGCCAGCCATGGCTGTGCAAGCCTGAATAGTCCAGGCATGCTCTTACACCAGTGAAATATGAGTGTTTCATAAGAATGCCTTTTCTATTGTGGGATTTTTTTTTCCCACCTATGAAGCCATTAGTAGTTGTGAATATCAGTTTTGACTTTTGGATTGTTTCTGCTCTGATAGGTTTGAGACTGTTTTTGCTTGAAAGACATGACTGTTCTTCATGCTATAACTATTGCTATAACTATCTCAAGTTTTTGTATAGAAACTCCTTAGGGAGTTCTCACTGAAGGGGCTTTTCATCTGTTTCTCTCATCTTCCGTGGATGATGGATACTCACTGCAATCACAAACTCTCAACCAAAAAAACACCTTTACAAAAAGAATGTAAAATGAGAGATGGCTAAAGTGTCTATCAAACTCTGATCGAGGACTGCTGAATGTATCAAAAGCATTCCTCTGCTTTCCTGGCCAGGGGATCAAATGCCCAGACACTCTGGATGAAAAAGTATACTCACTAACTTTCCACATGAAAATAGGAATTGTCACTTTTTGTTTTCCTGCTGTCTTCCATCTTATGTTTCATAGGCTTTGTGGCTTCAGAGACTTCATGTCTCTAGAAATGACAGATGAGACCACCTCACCAAGTTACCTTGCTCTTCCAGGCTGTCTCGAATATAGAAAATGCTGAAGCATTGTTATAAATTCCTGTTCCCTAATGTGAGTAGGATTTAAACTAATGCATTTTATATTGTATTGTGTTATTTAGTCTTATGAACATACAAAAGTTTAGCCTGTGATTTGCAGATCATGGAATATTGCCACATGGGGAATGGAAGGGCAGGAAGACTGTGCATCCATTTAAGTTGAAATGCAATGCTAGCAAGACAAAATCATTTTAGTAATATTATTATTTACTTTCTAAAGCAAACAAAATAGTTCTGTAGTTCTCCCACAAACAGAGAACGAAAATAGCTGAAAGTTAATTTACAAGAAAAACCAGTATATTGTTCATCCTTTAAGCATTTCTGGTTGCCCAGAATTTTAGCTGTTGCCCTAAAGAGGGGACTTTAATGTGTATCAGATTTTTCATTACCACAGACCTGTTTGTCTATTCAGTCTTTCTTAATTAAATACGTTAGAAACAGGATTTGGAATCTCTTGTTTTCCAGCATAAAAAATATCTCTGCCTCTCTCTGTGGCTGTAGTAACCAATTTTGTCTAAATTCCTTCTGGCTTTCTTTTATTTTCCATTTTTGCTAAATACATATCTCTGTACCAGCCATCACCTGAAACCTAGTTAGTTCCTAGGGCATCTTCTGACCAGCTCTAACACAGTCTCTTGTACTTTTCATCTGACCCCTTATACTGGGCAATGTTTTCAATGCCTTCTGTTCTCACTGGAAAAGTCGTTTTTTTAAATGGGATGTCACTTAGCGTGAATGAGAGGAGAAAACATGCTCAGCTTCATTAAGCAGCAAATAGCTTTTGGCAAGTGTGTAAGTAAATCAAGTTTATATAAAAGCCCTAATAATTTTCCACGTGACCTGTTACATTAAGTTTTATTATTATTAATAATATTATTTGAAGGAAAGATCTATGAAGGAAACTTAATGTTATCCTGTTATAACAGATAATGTCATAAGTGATTAAGGGCTTGACTGAGTTTGAGGGAGATCAATATTATGTTCATTTCTTGTGGTAAATATATTTCTGAAAGTTCTTTCTTTTTATGATTGTCACAGTAGGTGAATGCTGGACCTGTACATATAAGAAAAAAGGACATCAGGGGTTTTTTTTAATTGCTTTTTATAAAAAATAACCCAAACCTTCAGGTCCTTTGTATATAGGGAAGAAGAGATCAGGAGTGTTGTTTGGTTTTTTGGTTTGGGTTTTTTCTTAAATAACCCTTGTCTTTACAGCTATTTACAGGTTGTGTCGTAGTGAATTATGAAAATTATTATTTGTAGAGAAATGAAATAATACTGCAAATAAGGGCATTAAAATACTTAGTAGCTGGGTGACAAACCATCTGATGAAATTCAGCAGAGATTAATATTAAATGATGTGTATAGGAGATGTGAAAAAATCCCCAATTCCAATTTGCATATAAAACTGAAGTCTCTAATTAGGCTACTGTGATCCAAGAATGAGGGCTGAGCAATGTGCTAAGGTGGTTTCTATCAGCTCAGTGTTCAGGAGCAACTGAAGGGGCGGAGGCGTGGCAGCCATGGGGGGGACTGAGGAGAAAGGAACCAAGACCAGAACACAGAACCTTTTCTCTTATGCACGAGCCTCTGGTGCCATACCATATATGATGACATGTGAAGGGCTGCTCCCCTAGTCACAAAAATGACACAGTAGCACTGAAAAAGATTTAGGGTCAGATTATAAAAATAATCATATTTATAGAAGCACTTTCATGTCAGGAGCAGATAAAGAGACTGGAACAGAAATGTCCACAAGTGGCACATTTAGTTGCATTTCAGCAACACTCTTCCTTATGCTGCACTTTTTAAAGTAACTCTCATTCTTAATTAATGCAAATTTTAAGACTGCCTGAAAGCTGGTGCCAGAGTTTTGATTATGTGTCTTCTATTGGTTGATAATGTACTGATTGTAAGAAAAAAAGGAGAAAGAACACACAGAGCATAGCAGTCATCTCTCTATCAGAAGCCAGTTTAATATACTGTATTTTTCTGAAAAAGATTTGCAACTGGTAGACTGCAGATAATTCTGCTAGAATAGTGTTGTTTATTTTGCTTTCATAGTATGTTTTTAGATGATTTTTAATGTTCTGTTTTAGTACTTGATTGGAAACCACAGTAGGAAGACACCAGAAACTACACAAGCCTCCCTGTGATATGCAAGCTTGTAAACTGTATTAATAGAGCAATGCTTAGTACTTCTCTGTGTGATTGTACCTAATTCAGCTTCTCTGATAATTAATTGGGTTTTTTTGGTGCCCTAATCCTGTTAGTGACATTGTCATATGTAAGGTCCACTGTCTAAAACAGAATATGAAGCATTAATATTTATAACAGAAAACCAACCAAAAACTTCCTTCAAGGAGACATTATAAGGGAATGGTATAAAAATATTGGCATGTTGAACTGTAGCTAGAGGCATTTTATTTACTCAAATACTTTCTTTTATCAGATGCACAAGATTGTTCTAGATGAGATTTTGTGCTTATGAGCTATATCTGAGCACTGATGTAAAATGAAAATTTTTATGTGGATTCTGTGTCTGTTGAGTATGTTGGGTAAGTGGCTCTTCTCACCTCTGATAGTGCACAGAGCTGGAATGTTGGCTTAACTGATGTCGTAAGGGCTTCCAGAAATGGATGTCTTCCAGCAAAACAAAATTAGAGCCAAGTTCCCTACCCACCCTGTCCTTGGTGCCAAGAACCAAACGTTTATCTTGAGTCATGTCTGTGTTCCGAGTCACACGAACCAATAGAATGCATCTATCTATAAAGTAAAGCATGTGGTGCTGGAGATCCAGCATGCATCGTATGTTCTTTGATACGTTTTATTTCAAACTACTTCTAGTATTATTCTCTGTGCCTTTTAACAGCTGGAGTGGATTACACATACTGCTGAAGTCCATCTTCCAAATAAGTTTTATCTGAAAGGATTCCAGTTCATATGATCAAAGGCTACTCTGCAAAGAGCCAAAGTCTGATAAGCAGAGAGGTATTAAAAGGTCTGTTTTGTACTAACAGACTGTGGTAGATGTGTCCCAAGCCTCCAGCCAGCACATGTATTCCCATAACACAGCGTGTCAGGTTACAAATGTGAAATTCATCATACAGTAAGTACCATCATTACTAGTGGAACTCTGTTGTCTGAGCTAAGTACTTAGAGAGTGCCCAGCCCTTCTGACAGACTATTCAAAGAAAAAAAAGATGGTTTAGACCAGTGGTCTCCAAACAGTTTGATCATCTACCTCATCAGTAAAGAATTTTTGAACATTTACCCTCCAGTAATGTATATTCTAATATTTTCTCCCTGCACTGCAGTGGATCATAGAATCATTTGGTTGAAAAAGACCTCAAAGGTCATCCAGTCCAAACATCAACCCAGCACTGCCAAGTCCACTGTTAAACCATGTCTCCAAGCACCCCATGTATATGTCTTTAAATACCTCCATAGGTGGTGGTTCCACCACTTCCCTGGCCAGCCTGCTCCGGTGCTTGATAACCAATCTAAACCTTCCCTGGTGCAATGTGATGCCTTTTTCTCTTGTCCTGTCACTTGTTACCTGAGAGAAGAGACTTGTCCCCAACTTGCTACGATCCCCTTTCAGGCAACTGTAGAGAGCAGTAAAATTCCACCTGAGTCTCCTTTTCTCCAGGCTAAAGAACCCCAGCTCTCTCAGACACTGGTCTACTCTGTATTAAAAATACTGTATTGCAACAGTTTTAGCCAAGGCAGACCAGCAGATACGTTATCAGGCTGAAAGAAATTCTTCCCCTGAAGCTGGCTTCTGTAACATGATAAAAAAGCTTTCTCAAGAGCTTTATCTGTTTTTTGGGGTTTTTTTTTCTAAGATAAAAAGCCTTATTGTGTTCATTAACATTGCTAACCACTATATTGTATCTGTTGTTTAGTTTATGTGGTCTGTAGTTTGTGTAACTATTTCTCTTCATGGCTTTTACATAAGGGAACTAAGTGATGCCATCAAGTAAGGAGAGGACAGACATAAGAGCAGGGTCCGTCTTGGCTGAAGGCATCAGATTCCTAAGGAAGTGGGATTGATATGTTTTTATCTCAGAGAACTATGGTTCTAACAACAGCCAATTAGTTTTGCCATGGTGCGTGTAGAAAACACTGAATAAGTATTTGACTAGACAACAGTAGTATTATATATTTGGATGCAAGATTGTGTGCTCTATCAAACAGAATGTTTTGATATTGCAAGACGTGTCCCAAGTCACAATATTTGCTCTTCTGGATTATCTTTGAGCTACCTACAGAAGTGTTTCTTAGCATGCACCTATTTAGGCATGGAAAACAATTCTTTTCAGATTAAACACTAATATAAGATTAATGTATCTCCTTTTCATTTCACGTGTTGTTTTTATATGTTCATTTTCTGGATTCCCACATGATAAAATAGGTAGCATTTTGATATTATTTACTGTAATACAGATTCTGTACTTTTCAATTATAGTAGGATTTCAGAAATTCTGTCACTTAATTGTCCTAAAGGAAAGGTATAAGGGAGAGAATGCTGTTGAATCCTCAGAATTCAGTAAAGGTGGAGTTGTTGAAGAGTTTCACTTTTTAAAATACAGTCTTATAAAAAAATCACAAAAATGTCTAGAATTGTTCTGTCAGAAACGATTGTGTTCAGTTTCGGCTGCCTCATCATTATGACATGATTAGGTGGGATCCTAAGACTGCAAAGATAACGTGTATGCTCACTTTGAACATTTCTGCATAGAATGACATTTCTATTTTCTCTAATTATTTATCACCTGCTTTATTACTGTTATTCTTTATCAAAATACCCTTGATTTTAAAATTACAAATATGCTAACATTTTCTCTGAGTACCTTCAGTAACATGATGAAGTAAACCTCTCTTTTAACAAGTAGCCCGATCCGCTATGAAATTTTGTACTGCTCAGTTCTGTCATTTTAAAGGGTTCTTCTGCATTCTTGGTAGTTGAACATAATTTAAAATGAGTGCGAATTACCTCAGATTTATCATTCTGGAAAATTAAACTATGTATCTGAGGATACATTATGAAGATAAGAGCTTAACATCAAGATGTTTTAAAATTCTTGTCCTTTTAAAAAGCAGAAAATAACCCTTCTTTGTGTATTTGGAATGTGTTCTGTATTTTAATAAGTATTTCCAGGGAATAATGCTATATAAAACAGGCAATGTGTAAAAATAAAGCTGACTGTCATTTGGGACACTGAAGCTAACACTTGAGTTTTACAGAGTACCTTGAGGTACTTACCTTGAGCAGACAGTTATTGTCACGCTGTGTTGAAGGAAAGATGACCAAATTTAAAATCAGAGTGCTAATAAGAATTGCTTTACATACAAAAGCTCCAAATGCCTCTAAGTATTGTTCCAAACTGTGAATACTTCTGTTGGTGAGAAAGCCAAAGGGATTGTTACGTTTCAAAAATGACAAGAAAAATATTTGTGAAGTAGTATGTTCTAAGTGTAATTAAACCTTTTGCAAACAACTCTTTACTGAGCTGACTTCTGAGACACCCCAGCAAAAGAACTAAGAAATCCAATCTCACAGATAATGGAAAATTCTGAGTTTTCTTGGGATTAAATATTTTCTGCAGACCTGATTATGGAAAGTGCTTAGGACAAACATTTTGACCATTTAGCCAATAGCTGATATACAGGCATGAAGCTTTCTTCATAATGACACAGTTCCTTACATTTGCCACTTTGCTTTAATTAAAACAACTGGGCTCTATACCTCATGTGTTTGGATACCAAGACATTCTTACAATGTGTTATTATATTTAAATTTTTTATATGAAACAACATATATATTTTAATATGTGTGTGCTTGTACAGATTATTTTGTATTTCAGTATTTTGTTGCACAATTTTACTATCTTAAACTCTCCAAAAATCAATCCTATATTTGGAGAAATAGCATTTTAACAGAGTCATAGTTTTGCAACAGGAAAAACTGAGCTAATTATGTTGCAGTTCATCTAACACCATGGCAATTTCATAATGTAAAAACTGAAATTAAAAAAAAAAGGCTTTTCCTCACTAGTAGAATAAATAGCTAATTTCAGACTAGCTTTTGTTGAAAAGCTTTTAAAATGCACTCTCCTAGGTCTCTACCAATGAAAACAATATTGGATATGTTTGAGTGCTTATATTGCCTTCTGAGAATGGCTAAATAATAGGGAAAGAAAACCAAAGGAAATATTCTTACTGTCCTTATGATTATGTATTTTGAATGTGTATGAAACATGAATTAACATGTGATCAGCTATTTTTGAATTTTATCCTTTTTTGTGGTCTTAATTAAGAATCTGTTCTGTCATAGAATCATTTAGGTTGTAAAAGACCTTTAAGATCATCAAGTCCAACTGTAAAACCTAACACTGCCAAGTCCACCATTGAACTGTGTTCCCAAGTGCCCCATCTTCATGTCTTTTAAATATCTCCAGGGACAGTCACTCCACCAGTTCCACGAGCAGCTTCTTCCGATGCTTGGTAACCCTTTTGGTGAACACATTTTTTCATAAGATGTAATCTAACCCCCCCAGCTTGAAATGGCTGCCATTTCCTCTTATGTCATATTTTTTTATTATATGACATAAATATGTAATTTATTTATTATTTATGCGTTGTTACTTGTGAAAAGAGACCAAACCCCACCCCTCTACAGCCTCCCTTCAGGTGATTGTAGAGAGGGATAAGGTCTCTCCAAGCCTCCTTTTCTCCAGGCTAAACAACCCCAGCTCCCTCAGCTGCTCCTCATCACAAACTTTTGCTCCAGACCCTTCACCAACTTCATTGCCCATCTTTGGATGCATCATCAGCAGTCATAACCTAGTTCTTCAAAATTAACACATGGGGCACAATGTGTTTTTCTTTGACTGCATATTTAATGTCACACTTAAATCACTTCAACATGTAGGTTTCAAAATCAGGAATAAGATGCTATGCTTCAAGCCCACTGAAAAATAACAAGTTTTTTTTACACACAGGGTGGATAAAAGCTTACCAATACCAATTTTAAAAAATGACAGAATCAATTTAAAATTGAAACTTTAGTATAAACAGTTAATTTAAAATGGTTTTCCAAATGATTTCTACTATTTCTCTCATGCAAAACTCCCCATGGAAACCTGATTTTTTGCTCTTTTCCATTGTACATTGTCTGCAGGGAACTGAAGGTAACATCCAAAGTACAGAGTTTGCAAAAGAAGTAAACATTTTCTTATCAGACCTCAGTCAGACACTGAAATCTATCCAAAGAACAGAGATTACTGATGAAATTTTTTTGTACAAGTAGGTTGGTGAGAAATTTAATATCTCCCTACAAAAACGTCATTATAATAAAAGGAGCCTAAAGGCATGAAGTATGTGTATTCTGTTAGCCTGCAATTATTTCCTGAGCTGTACTGTAAATTAGGATGGCCAGATGTTAACTTGCTAGTTTAGACCTTCAACTGAGTATATTCAATTGAAGTGATAGTTTATTTTACTGTGCTTCAGTTTTATCATGGATTTATTAGAGTTTTTTTTCCTAAAGGGTCAAAAATACAGGAAATTCAAATTTCCCAAGATCAAAAAATGTGGTAGATAAGTTGCTTTCTGAAAAAAACCCATCTTATTGCTGTTGGTTTTTAGTGTAGAAAGCTGTATGCTGTTCATTCAAATAAAATATATTTAGTGTAGCCAATGGTCTTACGGGTTTTTTTGGTGATGTTTTGGGTGACAGACAAAAATTGCTTAGAGTTTCCTGCTAAATATATCTCTGCTTTTGGAGTTAGACAAGTTAGAAGTGAAAGCTGAAACAGGAGCTAAAGACTTAAGGGACTGCTAAATGATCTGTGACATATAAGAAGGAATAGCTGCGGTGGCTTAAAAATTGGCTTAACTTTTTTAAGTTGATCAGTATGGATGGTTGCAGCTGTAAAACTGAAATACTGTTCTTAGATTCATGGGTACAAATGTAAAGCTCTTGGAAGGTTGCTGCTGTAGAATTATTGGGTTCCTGATAGACCTGATATTTAATCATAGATTTTTAACTCATAACAGGAGAAAAAAATCTTTGATTTCTTTTTAATGTTTCCAAATATCATAGTATTAGTGGGCCTGGAGAGAAAACTCTTATAGGACAGAAAAGACTTAAATACTAATTGCAAGAAAAAAGCAAAGACCTCTCCTTCTGAAGTGAAGGGTGGGATGGGTCTTGAAATGAAAAGGGAATTCTCTATTTGTGTTTTCTACACTGGGGCAGAAAGCAAGAGACAGGGAAGTGCCAGGTTCTTTCTGGATCCCAGTAAAAAAGGCCTGACAACAAATAGCTGAAAAAAATACCTGCTTTCAAAAAGCAAAGGAAGAGGAGGAATATAGGTAGCAAATAAATCTTACTCCCTTCAGATGCTGAGAACTGTGTGTTTATGCAGCATCAAATCAATCTGTGGATTTCTGGACTCATGAGAAATTCTTGCTACTCTTTCAGATAAAGGAAAACCATGCTGGTGGTATAATCACCAGTACTGAATTGGAGCTGCCTACAGACTCCTCCATTACAGTGAGGTGGATGAGTCTGTCCTTTGGCCAAAGTGGTTTGTGCAGCATGATGCATTCCTGAAAACCATGGACACAGAGCACAGTGGGTGCTTGTGGGAGCTTCAAGGGAACTGTTATGTGGATTGGTAACTCCTTGATGTACATTGACCTCCTGGTCAGGAGCACTACAATATTAGAAATGTTATAAACAGAACATTGTATGGTCCTTGAATTCCAGAGGGTGTTGCCCAGTTGTTGCTCACAGATGAAATGCGTTGCAGATCTCCTTCATCCACTAATGCCACCTACTCTCTCTTACTGAAAATACTGTCTGAATGACTATGCTGCCTGTGTAGGCTCTTCATCACTCTCCAGCACTAAAGTGGCAATTGTCTCTACAAGGGAAAGCAGTAGTCCGGAGATAACATATACTGCATGCATCATAATCCTCAAAGTAGGATGTGTGGGAGATGATACAACTCTTTGAAAGGGGCAATATGCTATTTTTAATTATTGAGATAAAGCAGTTATTCTAAGTTGCATTGAGCAGTTGACTGTAATGTTATTTGAACTTGTCCAGAAAGGTAAGTTTTGCAATTAAATAACCAAAAATCACTTATATAAACATTTTCATGTAACAGACCATATGTTAGAATAATGGTATATAAAAGCAGGTGATACACAGTTGAAAAGACTCATTATTTCTTATGCAACTCTTCTTTGAACTATATAAATAACTCTGAATTCTAGTAAAGGTTACCATGTGTGTCTTCTTAAATCTTTAAAATAACAAACAAGTACTTCTACTCCAGAGGGCTTTCTATGACTTCTGGAAATTACCTCTAGAAATTACTCATACTTTAGCAAGGAGGGTTCTGATCAGTGGCACAGAATATGGTTGGAGGCCTGTCATAATGGAGTCTTCCAAGGTTCAATATTGGGCCCAGTATTCATTAACGTACTCATCAATTACTTGGGTGAAAAGGCAGACACCTCCTCAGCAAGTTCATGGAGGGCACAAAGCTGAGAGGAGTGGCTGATATCCCCTAGAGCTGTGCAGCCCTTCAGAAGGAGCTCGACAGGCGGGAGAGATGGGCAGAGAAGAACTGTCTGAAATCCAACAAAGGCAAATACAGGGTCCTGCACCTGGGGAGGAATAACCCCATGGACCAGCACAAGTGGGGGCTGACCTGCTGGGAAGCAGCTCTGTGGAGAAGGACCTGGGGGTCCTGGTGGACAACAAACTGTCCCTGAGCCAGCAGTGCCCTGGTGGCCAAGAAGGCCAATGGGATCCTGAGCTGCATTGGGAAGAGCTTGGCCAGCAGGTCCAGGGAGGTGATCCTGCCCTTCTGTTCCGCCCTGGTGAGGCCTGACCTGGAGTGCTGTGTCCAGTTCTGGGCTCCTCAGTAACAGAGAGAACAGGAACAGGTCCAGTGGAAGGGCCATATGAAGATGATGAGGGGAGTGGAACATCTTTCTTACAAGGAAAGGCTGAGGGAGCTGGGCCTGTTCAGCCTTGAGGGGAGGCGACTGAAAGAGGATGTTATCAATGTCTATCAGTATCTGAAGGGAGGGTGTTGAAGGATGGAGACTTGTTTGGGAATGGTGCCAAACACCTGGCATCCTTACCAAGACTGGAACAAAAGAATTTTAACCCTAAAGGCCCAGGTAATTCGTCTGTTTGCTGAGGATGCTGTGAATCTGGATGGAAAACCACCGTATGAGTATGTCGCTTATTGTGGTTGAAAACAGTCACATGCATGGGATGCTTGAGACAGGTTTAGTGTGTTAAGAAAATTAGCAAGAGACCCTAGGGATCAATCAGAAGGCAGTGGTTTATCTGTAACCAAATTAAATAAAAGGGAGCTCGTGTGGGAGAGGAGAGAGTAGGAAGAGAAAAACACCTGTGGAGCTAAAAGCTATTGCACTGTGTCAGTGTGTTTCTTCATCTCTGACATCTTGATACCAACATTTTGATATTTTATATTTAGATTTTTTATATATTTAGATTATTTCTTACATTTAGGTTTTTCTTTGCCTTTGATCCCATCACCAACAGCCAGGCTCTTCTTGGTGGTGCCAAGTAGTAGGACAAGAGGCAATGCGCAGAAGCTGATCCACAGGAAGTTACACCTGAACATGAGGAGGAACTTCTTTACTGTGCAGGTGACCAAGCACTGGAACAGATTGCCCAAAGGGGTGTCGAAGACTCCCTCCTTTACACAAGATTGTGGTCAGGTGGTTCTTGAGTATCTCTGCAGCAGTCAAGAGACTCAGTATGATTGCTGCGAGCATTTGTAAGGGGAAAGCATTCCATGCTTCTGTCATTCTGATACTAAAGATTAGTATTTCTTTTATGATTTAATAAGTAAAGTTTGGCGCATGTCTTTAGAAAAACGAGATGACAAGTGATTATGCTTAGAATCTTCCTTTCCAACTCTTTTCATGTATTTCTTTGAACCTTCTTCATGTCTTAGCCAACCTTTATGGCTTTGTTAGCATTATGAGACTGGGTGGAGCTAGATCTCTTCTGTGAAGCAGTTGCTTTGTTAAGCTTCTATTTGCTCTATTTGCAGCAACTTTATCAAATTAGGAAGACTTCTTACAAATTTGTCTCCACTTTAGTTGGCTCAGAAAGATATACATGGATTTTTTTAATATATAGATAGTCCTTATCATATAACAAAGTGATAACATATCTTTCTTTATAGCACTAAAGGATTCCAAGGATTTAGGACCTTAGAAATGATAGGGATTAGAATACAAAGAATTTTTTCAAAAGTGCTGTAGGTTTGAAATTCTGTATATTATTTTGCCTGAGAGATTTCCAACACCATAAAGGCATGTTTGAACAACCTTAGTACCCTGGCAGGTTTTAGTTTCATGTATACCAGCTGCAGAAACAGTTGGAAGGTGATTTTGGAATCTCTTTAGTATTCTGAATGCTTTTATTGCCACCTGATTCCAAGTAATTTTGTTGTTAGGATGTATCAAGAAAAAAAGAGCATTTTAAAAAAATGTTCCAAAAGAGAAATGACCCGAAAGTTTCAGCTTTTAGAGAAAGAAGTCTTTCTGATATGAATTGTTCTGCATCAGTTTTCTTCTGAGTATAAAAGTTGAAATCTTTGATTGCAGTGGGATCAGCTAATGTTAAGACACCCTGCTAGCTGCAATGGAAGCAGATGATGGCTCATCAAATTCTATGGTAACAGCTTTTACCCAGTGTTATGTAATAGCTATAATCCTTTGGGCCTATAAGAGAGATTCTGCATGGACTGAATTCTGAAAAGGTCTTCCCTTTGAAGAGAATGGCCTTTCCAGTTCAGTAATTCAGTCACTCTCACAAGTTTGGTTCAGTCTTATAAGTGCCAAAAGGTTCTTTCACTACATTTTACTCTTTGGATGCTTACACTCACTTAGAAATAAGCAATAACCTAATCAGCAAGGCAGCCTATTGCTAGTTCATTCTATTATTCTTTTATTGTGCTCTATCTTTATTAAGAAAAAAACCAAAAAAAACCCCCAAACAACAAGGGCACATAGGGAAAAAGGATTTTTCTGTAATGATCACAGTTACTCATTTTTCATTGCCTTCAACAGCTGTCAACATGTGTTTTGCATTAATAACCATCAATGAATCTCTGATTTTTATCCTTTTCATATCACTTTTATGAATAATTTTCAGGGTCTCCAGGATTACTCCTACTCAACAGATAACAGAGAAGTGCAGACAATCTAATCAGCTCCAGAATACTCCAGTCTTCTTTCTTTTGTTGCATATACCTTTCTCTTTGTTGTTTGTGTATCCCTACCACAAGAATATATCAGAGCAGATGTCCACATCTTCCTTTTATTTAGAGAACTAAAGGACATTGCTTCGTTTTGAATGAGGGGGCTTCTTTACTGGTGCTTTTTTATTTTCTGGAAGCTAAATCTAGCATTGATTATTTAAACTGGAAGGTTATTCAGCCATCTAAAATTGACACTATCATAGATCACAATAAGATCATAGCTTTAGTTGTTAGGCCACGTAGCCTGGTTGACTGAATACCTCTTATGCATTGTAATGGGTGTTAGAGAATTAATATAGCTGATGGATAGTAATCTTAAAATCTCTCAGCTGGTAGGAGGATCCACTACAGATATGTAGAGAAGTCAGCTAGGCTGTCAGGGATGGCAATATAATACTGAACTGGACAGAGAGAAAGAATAAATGAGATCCTATCCAGGCCCATTTTAGAATATTCTTTAGAATCTGATGAGCTAGACTTCCCCGAAGAAGTTTCTGTGAGGATACAATTGACCTTTTTTGTTTCATTTCGGGGTATTTTTTAGAGGGCCTAAGGAAGTCAGTTTTTTGCAATGCTGCCTGTGGTTGTGCTAAAATACACTCATTGTTTTGGCATGTCATACAGATGCGTGGTTTAATAGAGCCATACAGCTATTTTACTTGGATTAGGCTTGTAAAATAGTTCTCCTTTTATGGTGTATTGATTGTAAGTTACCACAATTGGCAAGCATAAAGAGAAATACTCAGTGAAGACAAAACTGTGGGGTTTTTTTTGTGATTTCACCATGTTCTGACAGGGGATGTAGTCATAAGCAGCTATGAGAGAAACTTCTTTTGTAATGTCTGCATAGACATTGCATTTTAGCTCTTCCCTCTCTCTTCTTCGGTCCGTGGCAATCTTAGGACTCCCAAACCAAAACCTTAATCAATCTCTAGGGTAGTCAGTTTTTGCTACTATCCAGAGTAATGATAGCCAGTAGCATGAAAGTATAATCTAGACATGCGTACTCTATCAGAAAACGATATTGTCTGTATGACATGTTTCTTGCTGCTTTGATATCAGCTCTCTGAATATTTGTTATGTGTAGTTCCTTTGATTTCTTCCTGTACTTTGGTGAGGGTACTGAGTTGCTCTCTCTGATTGAGTACACTGATTTTCACACATTTCACAACTCACATCTTCCTAACAGCTGATCAAAATGTATTGAATTGTTCATGATTGATGTCAATTTCCCACTGTTCATGCAGTGGAAAACCACTGTGTTACAGTGGTTGCTTCTCCCCTTTTGAGCTCTTAAATTCATACTTCTGCTTACTCCTTCTGCTTGTGTCTATGAAAGTGGTACATTTGGAGACAGTTTTCTCAACCAGCTACTGAAGCATATTGATTCTCATAGCTGCTATTTTACATACTACCTGTATATGGGCAGAATATCTGTTCTTCAGTCATCCAGGAGTCCTTCTTGAAATGGCGCTGAAGTTCCAGAGTAGCAAGAAAATTAGTCCTTCATTACTCATCTCTGGATCTTATGCTTCCTTAATTGAATTTTATACTTTACATTTTTGTTTTCATAAGGCCTTTATAATTTCTCTTCAAAGGTCCAAGCTCTCTAGTTTGTTTCTTTTCTTGTTGCACTGTGTGAATATCAAAAAGTTTGGCTGACTTCACACAATGATTATTCAGATAGCTTTCTGTCTCTGAGTAGACTCGAGGAACTTCACATGGCCAAACCAAATTCTGTTAGATCTCTGGACAAACTCAGTATCTGTATTGTATTTAGACATGTGCTGTAAGGTCACCTGGAGTTCTCTCTTTGCTTTCTCCCAGCATTGTCTTAGTCTAATAGTATCCAGGGCTGTTCCAGCCTTCAGTGGAGTGATGCTGCAGTTGTTTGTGGGAATCCTCAGGCCTTCTCCTGGATGGGAAAAGGCAAAGGTCACTGATCAGAGTGAGTCATTGCGGGAATGTACATGCAGACTCAAAGAAGAAAGGTTACTCATCAGTAACTGGTGTTCTTTGAGAGGTATAGTCTGCATGTACATTAGTCTCCTACCTGCTTTTCCCCTCTTTCTGAATCTCTTTCAGGTTTGGTTGTGCATTTAAGAGGAACTGCAGTGGTGGCGGATGCACTCTGCCCTGTGTGTCAATGCCTCAAGCAGGAAGAGGGGAGGAGTGGGAGTGCCCCTCCCGGGACACTCCGGGGCAGGCCACAAGCCCACCCACTCTTAGAGTATATGTATGGACTAAGTGTCTCAAAGTACTGCAGCTGTTCATTGGTAGGTAAATTTTCTTTCTTCTCACAGGTAAAGCAGTAGATTTTATTTTTAAAACCAATTTCATTCATTGACTCTATGGATGATATGCATGAACAATACACGGGGGGAAATTTATACCACAAACTGCATTACACTAAATAGCTCTGTGTCTCTCTAATGGTTTCATCTCTTGTCTTTTCCCCCCATCCTAACCTTATTTAGATATTTAAATATTTTCATTCTGTTCAATTTGTCATTTCCATTGAGAGCTACACGAAAAATTGAGATCATAGAAGTTGTAACGTAATTTAAAAAATAAAAGGAAGTTATGTCTTACACAATTGCAGCTAAGTGTGCGAACTAACATGGAAGATTGTATTTACTATTAGAAAATTAGGCTAGAAATGGAACTGGATTCTGTAAGAATCAGTTATATTTTTACTAGTATATTGATCTTTAAAACTTCTCAGTTGCAGGAAAGCCAACATTTGAGTTTAAACATTTTTTCCACAGCTGACTTCCTTGTGTGTCTTCTTTCTTTAATCCTAGGAGCCTTATAGTAATTTTTAAATTCACTACTCTTCCTGCCAATTAAAAAAGTAGATGTGGGGTATGACCTGGCTTAAACTGGAGATGTACTTGTCCCTGCATGCAAATACGCACATGCAAATTCTGCAAGTGGTTATTTTCAAGTAGTTTCTAAAAAGTGCAGGTTACATGGGTTGAAGGCTATTACAGAAATATGGTTCTGAGGTGTTTGTACGGGGAGTTCTCTGAGACCTATCGCCTTTGCAAATAGTGTGGATGTGCTTTTACCAGTTTCTTAGGATTGTAGCAGTTAATGTTGCCTTGGCAGCTCAAAGAAATTTGCAGTTGGTTTTCTGTCACTTTGCCATTTCTGTAAGATTGAGATGTAGTTTATTTGGGCTTAGTTACAGCCTGCAAACTTTGGTGAAACTTCTGGTCTGTGGTACAGGAGATACATGTGCTGTAGATATTGGTACACATAGATAAAATATTACAAAGATCTCCAGTTTTAGAAAGTTACTGACATGTGTGTAATATCAATCTGTCTTTGCATGTTCTGAGAAGAAAATCCAAAGTAGACAGTTCTAAACAGCTTTAGATAACACTTAATGTATGCAAAGGGGAAGAAAATGTAGAAAAAGCCATATTGTTGTGCCCAATAATCTAAAATTTATGGCTCCAAAACCAAGCATTTATTCTTGTGATAACAGGTCTTTGAAGTGCTGTTTTAATTTAAGAAATTTTTTTAAATTTTAAAAATGAAGAGAGAAAGTTTCTGTTTATCTGTTGTTAGTGAATAGTATTGGATTAATTTACTTGGTTTTATGCTTTTTTTTTCCTTTTCATTCCAGTTGCTATTTTGCTTGTATTGTTGTAGGAATAAACAAAGATATACATGTTAGATGTCAAGACTCTTACTAGGAAAAGTGATACTGGCAAGGAGGCATTATGTTTATCTTTAATTTTTAATTGTTTTCAATTCTTAAGAAAACCAGAAATTTTATAACTCTGTAATATTTATTTTAATGAGTAAATACTATATTTTAGAGAGATGCCTTTTATGAATGGCAGAAATGAGACACATTGAACTGTGGTGCTTTTGCTAATGCATTTTTATTAGATAAAAATGAGCGCATGCACACACAGGCCCACACTTAGGTATATATCTGCCAAATACAGAGTCAACAGTAAAGTTCTTTCTAGACACAGACACATTTGGAAAGTATCTAATTCTGGCTCTAAGTTCCATCTCTTCCTCCAAGCATCTGAAGAAAACTGTTATGCTAAGTGCCCAGTCCTTTCCCGTGAGTAGCCGTGAGTAACCTTAGCGTGACTCCAGGAGGATGCCAGTGGCACCAACATTAGATGGGAACAGATTTTTGTACAGAAGGAAAAGGGTCTTGTGCCTTTGTGTCCTGTAGGTGCATGGTTTGTTCTGACCTAGATCTACTACTAGTTTTTTAATGCAATTTATTAAATCATACAATAAATTCACTATCTTTCTTGATTATACTAAGACTAGTATGTCAAGGTAGGTGGCTTGAAATAAGAATCTTTCCTTTGTTTTTCTGACAGGAAATCAACAGACAGCATTTAAAACTCCACTTTTATTTATTTTGTCAAGTCAACCTTGTACGTGGCCTCTACTGTCTTTACCTCTCTCCATCAAAGTAATTAGAAATCTTTTGCCAGTCTCAGCCCTTAAAAGTTGGCACTTCCAGTCATGATGGTTTGACGAAATACTTGAGTGTTTGCACATCTCTCTGCTAGACTTCCCTTACTCATTTGCGTAGATGAGCTCTGTTGATGATTGCACTTCAGTGCCTGCTTTTTTTTTTTCCTCTGTTTTAGGGCTAATTATCATGAATAGTAGGTTCTAGAAGACATGCAGTACTTTTTAAAAACATTATGTTACAGACTGCATAGGTATGTTGAACCTTGAAATATTTGATAGCTGCAATTTACTTTAAATGGAAAATGCCTGTAATTAAATTTCCATTAAAAAAGTAAGGCATTTATAGAGCACATTTTTATTACTTTCCTCCTTTACTTTTGCATTTCAATAAAACAGTTACATTTTTATGACATCTTTTAATACATTAGCATAGTATTTAAAAAAACCAATTGCAACATGACTGTGATGCTGGAAACTGAAAATTTATCTGTAGAATCTTTGAAAGACTACTTACTATGTTCTATAAAATCTCAAAATTTGAAAAGCTCTATTTAGACACAGTGACATACATATTTGCATTTCATCCAAGTCATTTAACTGCACTAACAGTGCATCTAGCTAGTGCACTCACTAACAGTGATTACACTGAACATAATCCTAACGTTTCTCTTACTTTCTGCCTTCTGCTGGTGGGGGAAGGAAAAAAAGGAATGGAGGCAATAGAAAACATCAAGCATGTTTTCATGGTGTTTTATTGTGTAATTTTAGATTCTTAAATTATTTTGCAATTGATTATTTGGAAAGCTGTTGCTCTACACATGAGTATCTTCAGGCCTCCACTTTCACATTTTGAACAATAAGTAAAGGATTGTGAGCATACGAAATAAAACCTTCACAAGAAGTAGGGCAAAAAAAAAAAAAAAAAAAGAAATTAATTCCAAAAATGTATTAACATTTTTAAGACCTTCCCTTCTATTCAAACTTAGTGTTGAACTCTGCTTTTTTCCGTCCTTGCCTTTCTTAACGGGTATTCATGTTCTTGCAAGATCCCCACTACATGATTTCCCTTTTTAAATTAATAGACAAGCCATGGTCCACTGAACAGAGAAGATTCAAACTCCTGAAAAATACAACAATGAGGAACAAATGGGCTGCCTTTGCCTTTCGTTATTCTTTCCTCCTGCTTTGTATGGTGTGACATGTATTTCTGATTCATTCAGTTATGTATGCTCACTCATGTCAGGCTTAATCTTTAGTGAACTGGGGTCTGGAGTAGTTCAAGCTACATGACTATGTAAAGGTTGTTATGAGATCTTAATGTGCTGATTCCTATATTCCTGAAACTCAGTGGTCATAATTGCATCCAATTTTCTTAGAAAATCTCTGAATATGACGACTTTCTCTTTTTTGATCTGTTTTTCTGTATTGTCATTAATTATAGTTTCTTTATTTTGATGATGTTAAATCATCATGCATGAAATATATCTTGTACACTCTTTTAGCTTGAGCCCAAAAGGTGTGAAAGAAAAGTAAATTGATATTTATTAAAAGTAAATTAGGTATTTTTTTATTTAACTTGGATAGCTAAAGAAAGTTATCATTATACTTTTAAGAACATATTGTTCTCTTTCTCCTTGCACTTAAAAATGTATTTTCCTCGAGTAAACAGGATTTACTTGTAAATATGGAATTTACATAATTTTACAAATCTTGTATTTTTGAGATCTGTTCTGGAGAACACAGACTTCTGCATCTCTGAACGCTATCAGTAGTTTGTCGTGGAAGCCACAGTGATCTTTTAAGTCACATGAAATTGTTTTAAGAATACTTCTGGGAAGTTTGCATGTCTGTAAACCAGCTTATATTAATTATATTAATATATTAATTTAATCTAATACTTAATTTAATTATATTAATTTACCTCCTTTTCAAACTATAAATAACTATATATTTTTTCATAATTAAATTTCATATTTAGTATTTATATTTGTTCTGCAGTTTAAATTAAATTTCTACGTATTTTACTTAATGTGTGATTAGTGATGCATATAAGGTGAAATAACTTCACAATTGCACTGTGCTGGAAAAATCTAGCATGTGCCAAAATGCCAAACATCTTTGTTGACTATAGAATTAAGAATTGTTTAACTAGTTTCAATACTGAATATAGAATGAAGGAACTCTGTATGGATTCACTATGAAAACCTGCGCTGTCTATATGGTTTTAGCATTTCCCAGTTCTTTCTGGGTGTTTTAAACTACAACAGTGTACCTGTCATGTTCTAGTGCCTAAGGTATATGAAAATATGTATGTGTATTAAGAATTATTCTTACAATATCTGTATTGGGAAGTAAAATATGTATTGATAAGAAAAAGGTATACATGTTAATCTAAGTGTTAAGCACCAGAATATTGACTTGAAGGAATGTATTCTAGTAATTCCGGAAGCATAAACACGTGGGAGTGTTATCACTCTCTCATAGCAATGATGGCAAAAATAGGACAATGAAAAAAAGGCAAGACATACCATAGACTGTAGCATCATAGAAAAGGAAAAGTCATCAGGACTTCAGCTCTTCTGTGTAGGCATTTAGTCTGATCCACAACGACCATCTTTTGTGCTTTATAGTACTTCCACTCCACTTAAGGGTCGTAGTCTCAACATCTATGTGGAAAATCACCATACAGTAGTGGTAAGAGGACTGGAGGAGACTTGCAACGTGTCTCAAGCTTAAATTTCTGTCTAAGATAAGTAATCCACAAACCTAAGTTATCTCCAAAGATCAGGGCATTGTTCCTTTTGTTTCAGAAAGGAATCTCTGTTTGTTTTTCTGGTTCACTTTCTTAGAGATTAAAGGATGGTACATTAATAGAGGTACAAAACAGCCCACTTTCCTATCCACTGTCACTGTGTATTCTGTGATCAGGTTTCCCATGTATCTTGGTGGGGCATTATCCCACAGAAATGGTTAGTAAGGAAGAGTTACTATAAATACAACAACACTTAACGATAATCATAAAGACTTGCTTGAAAACCCTACCAAATAAAAGCATGATGTATTTTCTCTCTCTTGAACCCTCTAGGTCAAGGCAGGGTGGTGAAGGGAAGATCCTGAGTCCTATAATTAATTTTAAATACAGAAGAAAATTACCAAAATTTTGTGGCTTGGTCATTTCAGCTTAGACTAATGGCAGTTTTTCATCTTGGACAGGGAGATGCTTAAGTTACCTCCACAGAAGGAAATAGGTCTGTGGGTGTTCAAGCCATTCACTCACTGAAATGACAGGCAGCACTAGCTTAGGTGTGGTGCCACAAAAATGCATCTGCACAGCTTTTGGACTTAGTGTATCTTAATGTGGTGGTGCCTTTATGAATTTGCAAGCATGTACCCATAACATGGGTTATGTTTATGTTACAACCCAAACCCCCGTTCCATTACTGTGCCACACACTGTAGGCATTTTTTCTGTGAGGTTATGCTCTTTATTGGTCTTTAAATCAATAAATTTACATGTGAAAGACTGAGAACTCAGAGAAAAAATGAGGCAAGATTTTTCTGCTCTGGTGAAATTAACACTGGTCATGGAAAATTCAAACAGGTCATAAGCAAAACTTTTGATGAGTAGTGTTATAATTGAAGTATTTTCAAAATTGAGCAGTGCATAGGAAGTCCAATGAGTAGTTCCAGGTTGTGGCAGAGAGGGAGCTGGCAGAAGCAAGAGCTCTTTGGAGCAAGAGATGGAAATAGATTTTTTGTTATACCTAAGGATTTCTTACTCATGTAAATGAAAGAAATTCAAATGTATTTAAAAGTGAAAATACAAAGAATTAAATAAAGAGGACAGGGCACTAGATGTAATCTAAAGCTTAAGGAGACAACTGGGCTGACATATTATTTCTTTGCAGCAGAAAGACGTAATGAATGCAATTATTCTAGGACTTCAGTGAAATCTGAAAAGGTTGTGTCCTTTTGAAATAAAATTATTTGTGGAGGAGCTGTCTACTGTAGTGACTTAATTTCTTTTTGTCTACCTTGACACTGGAAAATAACAGATAAAGCCTAATTTAGTATACTAATTGTTAAAAATATTAAGCTATTTTTTGGTTGGGGATTTTTTCCCCTGGAGTTCTGTAGCTTTGTTCTGGCTTTTTAAAATTTGATGATAATTTTACAGTACTGTTTTCACAGCCAGCTACTGTATTTTGTATCCATCAGCATCATCCCATTGGCTTGAATGAAAAAACAGTGCTTTACATAATCTGTTGACCTAGTCATTTTCTCTTGAAAGCTTATCATCAGTGAAACAATAGAAGAGGAGAAATATGCATAAAAATTATTAAATGAAATTTTCTTTGGTTGAAATGTTATATAATAATTTTGCTTGTATAGCATCAGTAAAGCCAAGTATCAGGTTGCTTGCCTAGAGAAGTCTTCATTTGAAGACACAGAAAAAAATTCAGTTCCCTGCAAAGCCAGTGCAGAATCTACTTGTTCTGAATCCATAATTTGTTCACAATTGATCGGTGTGGGGCTTCATTTTTTAGATACTTTAAACATCAATGACAATAGTTTGTGGGATACAGTTTTGTGGGTTAGAGAGAAAATAAATAAGCTGAATATAAGCCTCAGGTATTTTTCCATGGTTTTAAAACATCTAAATGATAAATTTGCACTTCTAAAATACAATGAAACCCAAACTTACTGCTTAATAGTTAAAGGTCTTCTTCCTGAAAGCCTTAACATTTCTTTACTATAACTAGAACTTGATGGAGTATTCTATCTAGGAGTCTGCCTAGGTACACTGATGGAGTAGCAGGAAGAGGTACTTAATTATTGCTCACTTTATTTGAAGAGTTAGGATACTGATTTCTTTAGCTTTTTGTAGGATATCACATGACTTTTTTCCCCCTTATTAACGGGAGTATTACTGAACTGTAGCAAAATGAGAACAAAGGGAGGATCTCTTTTCTTGTTAAATGAGTTTGGCAGGTTTATTTTATCTAAAAATAAATTCTGCTTTAAAAAAAAAAAACAACCCAAACCCCCAAAATCTATCCCTCCTGATTTATGTAGGAAGTTCTTTTCCTGATCATATTGCTTAAAATAAATGCAATATTAAGGTCTAACTTTGCCAAACACTGAACTTCTCTGAAGTGTTCACTGAAATTTGTACCTGTTTAAGTCAAGACAACTATTTTTCTATGTGATAGAGAAGATGCCACCTGTTTGAAATAAATTTCCCAATGCATAACTATGTTATCGAAGCAAACAATTGTAAGACCTAAAGTCTTTTTTACTACCATAATTCACATTTTTTCAAAATGTATCTCAACAGCCAGACTTAGTAGTTCATTTATGTACGGGTTTGAGGCATTATCCTTGTTCCTTTCTCAAGCTTCTTGGAAATGTTCATATAACAAAGTTCTGGTATGTTCACTTACAGCCCAGTTAATTAGAGTGTTATTCTCCAAAGGGGTAGAGTAAAAAGATGAATGTGATTTTAATAAAGGCAAGAGAGAATGCAAAAGAGAAAGTGCAAGGAATGAGTAAAGAAAGGAGAAATAAAGACTGAACCTTTGGCTTGACCGCTTCTTCAAGTAATCCTTGGATGTATTTGCATGGTGGGGCTTGCAGTCAGACACAGGCTTATTCTAGTTGCAATTTTTAAGTGTCTGTATATGATCCTTCTATTAAATGGAAGTTGCATGGCAGTACTAAGCCTGCAGAACATACAGCTGAGGATTAATCTAAATTGGTTGTACTTTTAAAAATATTTCAGACAGTTTTATTTTAAGCTTTTTAAATCAGTATGTTTCTCAGAGCTAATTTTGTGATAAATAATAAGCTTTAAGCAAGCAATCTCCAAAACTATTCCTTCCTTCCCAATATAATACTCCCAAAACTTAAATGTGTCCTAAACATTTTCAAAGAATGTTGTTTCTTTGCTAGAATATGGATAGCTGTCTCAGTAATTGATATGATCTGTACAGATGGATACTTTACTGTGTAATGAGTGTACTTAAGGTAACACAGCTAATTTTGCCCTCCAAGCAGACATGCTCCTGCTGTGCTGGCCCATAGTCAAATATGAAGGATAAGAGATACAATCACAAATTGAACAAATTGAGATTAAATAAATTTTCTACTTATGTCAAATTTTTATCATAGTTTGAAAACTAGTTTAAAAAGTCATTTGTAAAATAAATGCAAATCAAATTAAACACTTCTCTAGTATCATAAGT
Source organism: Daphoenositta chrysoptera (assembly GCA_013397915.1). Taxonomy (NCBI): domain Eukaryota; kingdom Metazoa; phylum Chordata; class Aves; order Passeriformes; genus Daphoenositta; species Daphoenositta chrysoptera. Next base: position 572,816 of record VZRO01004529.1, read on the forward strand.
TACCCAGTATTGTAGGTCATTGAATTTACATGACAGATTTCTTAGTCCAGCTTTGGAATGGGTATACAAACTCCTATTGAGATATTGGGGGAATGTAGGAAAGATGATTACAGATCATTGCCTGCTGCACTGAGTGCATTATTGCATCTTTTGGTAGTTAGGCTTACAGATACATGGTTCTTGCTTTTTTCAGGCTATTAAAAAGTGCAGCATGAAAACCAAAGTTACTGTTACAAGAATCAGTGATGTAATCTGAATTAAATGTACATACTCTATTAACACCTATCAAAGAACATTATATTTATATATTAAAATAAACAATGTTAGCAATTAATAACTGTGAATTTTTGTTTTCCATTTCAGGTCAAGAGATGGAGAACTGAGTTTCAGTTTCCATATGCAAAATAATATAATGGAAATACTTGCATTATTCTGTCTTATCTTGATTATAAATAGTGGTTTAAAATCTTTGTATAAAAAGCCATGAGTGATTTATAATTCCCTGTATGTATTGTGTGTGTCTCTGTTTTTAAGACATTTCAAGTCTTCAGGTATTATCTGAGATAACCATTTCTTGCTAGATCTGACAGGATTCATGTTCTCTTTCAGGAGACGCTGATAGATTGGTGCGATGAAAAGGAACTTAATTTGATTTTAACAACTGGAGGAACAGGCTTTGCACCGCGAGATGTCACTCCAGAGGTGAGATAGTCCTGGAATAGAAAAATCTGCCCTTTGGTGTAGAAATGCATGGGTCTGGAGGAGGGGGGTGATTTTTTTGTTTCCTCTGTGACTTTACATTTCAGTATCTGTGGACAGGTCAAGTGATACACAACTTGGAAGCAGAAAAAAGTAATAGAAAATATAGCACAAGAGAATTACTCTGACCTCGGGTTCTGACCTAAAACGGTTTTCGAACTGAAATGTGGTATAGTATAATGGTTTTCCAGTCCTCTTACAAAACAAAATTCTAATGGCTTTTAGGCATAATTTTCCTTAGCACTGCAGTACAACAGTGCTAAGCAAAATCTTGTGTGGCTTTTGTTGTGTCTTATACAAGGAAAAGTGGGATAAGTGAGATCCTTTGATTCTCTCTTGCAGAATACTGCATTGACAACTACTACATTATAGATAAGAGTGTGAGGCAGGTAGTAGGGGGAAAAAATTCTATGCAAAGCTACTCTGGATCAGCTTATCAAAAAATCTAAACAGGCACAGAGGTGGAGGTAACCTGCACCAGTAATGTTGCTCAGGAAATTTGCTTACTTTCCACTTATATGGAGCTAAAGTAAGGGGGGGGGGAAAAGGAAACTTAACCTAATCACCTTATGGCCATGAGTTATCATGTGAAATGCTGTGTGATTGTTGTTGAAGTATTTTGGTATTTATGGTTCCAAATTTGATTAATATGAATTTTTAAAATCACATACTTTATTTGGTTTGATTATGTACACTAAAGGGCAGAATTAAGATTGAGTTGTGTTTATTTGCATAATTTAACATAACTAGATTTCACATAAGTACTCAGGTACATTTTCAATTGCTTAAGACTCTCAAGTCTTGATTTGAGTTCTTTATAACATATCTACAATTCTTTTTACTTATAATGTGTTCTGTCACATGGCTGCAGTTCAATTTTTTTTTTTCCATTAGGAATCTAAAAACATTTTTTAATTTATTGTAAAACGTGTGTAACTAAAGAAACATGTAAACAAAATGCTCCTTCCTGTTCATTACTTCTGATGGTTTTAGATTATATACTAGAAACCTTGAGTAACTAAAACCTGGGGAGTTTCTGTGTATCAGGAAATGGGAACAATGTTAAGATGAACACAATGTGGTACCTAGTGAAACTGATTTTGCGCATTATTCACTGTGCTAAAGCCACCACAGTTGAAAAGTGAGTTGGTTAAATTTGTCTCTTACTTGCAAACTAGCATAAAGCTTTTGAAGGTTGTGTTACCAGAACTGTGTAGAAGGAGGGGTGAATGTCTGCTTCAGTTTTCCTTTGTGCAGGGTCAAGCCTAGGAAACAGTGCCAGACAAAGCACTGCAGCCAGTGCTAAAAATTAGCCATAGATTCTCAAGCAGCATTTGGGACAAGAAATAAACAAATGAGAACTCTGCACATAAACACCTAGTATTTTCTTCACACTGCATTGCTGTTACTCAAACTAATTAAGACAGGCAGGAGTGATTTTTTTCATCAGTTTTGTTGAGTAAGGCATTTTGAAAGTTATCTGAGTTGTTAATGTGTCTCCATATAATAAAAACACATTGATATAAAAATTATTAATAACTTGTACTGAAGAAAAACTTCATGGTTTTTAAACATAATAGATATTCAAGACTTGAACTGATCATAACAGAAATAAGTATTCTGACTGTCAAATTATTCCCATATTTAAAAAGAACTTTTATAGGAGAGTATTTACTCACTTTTCACTTAGTTCAGTTGGATTAACTTAAATCACAGTGGAGATATTGAATCACAGGTTTATTCCAAAGTGGCGATGACAAGCTTTCTTATTATAGGATTTATTACATCATTCGTTCAAACAAATGTTTTTAAGGGAAGAAAATCAGTTTGCCAGTAAGTGTTATACCAAAAACATGCTAAGAAGCCTAAGTTTTGTCCCCATATTTTATGTCTTTTGGGACAATGAGAAAATCAATTCAAAATGGAAAATTCATTATGTCAACATGAAACATTCAATAACAAGCTTTTAGGAAAACTTGCGTTGATGCAGGAAGTGGTTTTCATCTCTTCTGTGTATGGTGTTGGTTCAGCATGCTCTCATCACTGAACTGACAATGAAAGGATGTGATCATGGCATTGTGCTATTGAGGTGTCATCTTTACAATATGATTTGAAAACTTTTAAGAATTGAATCTGATAATGGAAAATGTTTTAGTATTTTTCCTTAGAATAGAGACAGTAGTCCGTTGAGTCATATTTCTGCTGGTATGTTTCAGTCCTGCTTCTCCTTAATTCTCCTGTACTTTGGATTAGAAAGCAGGTTTCTCTGCTTTCTTTTCTAGTATACATATGTAATTGCTATTGAACATACACAATAAAGCGAGTTCTCAAGAGTAATTGCAACCCAAAGACTTAATGTTAATTGAATTTTGTAATTATTGATAAAATTGAAATTAAGAGCCTAGGTTAATGTCGTTAAAAATGGCTTCTTGATTCCTTAGAAATACGTAATTGAGCACCCCAAAAAATTAGTAGTTTTCCCACTCACTTTGCCTTTTGAACACTATATCAGAACCATTCCAGGTTATTGTTTCAATGATATGTAATGGCATTTTTTCTTGTAACAGAATAGAAGGTTTTAGGAGTATTTGCAATACCTGATTTTCCTTGCATGTTTCTGATCCCTAAATTTATAGCCTCAGTCCAGTCAGTGGGTGGAGAGAAACTTTTGAATTAGTTCCTACGATTCACGTTTAGAGGGGCAAGGTCAGTTTAATTAAGCGGTGTGAATATCCTTCACTTTCTTGACTACACAACTAGAAGTGATGAATTGCATGTGGATATTTAAAAAAACAAATTCACTCAATGGATGGCTGAATGTGAAAGTAACTGTGAGATAGATGTTATTAGTTAATGCTGGAATTCTTAACTGTTATGGCAGTTGGTCATAGTTTGCATTTGTACTAAAGCTGAAGTGTAAGCTTAATTTTGTAGATACAACCACTTTTTTTTTTACAATGTAATTTCACATATAATTTATTGGGATAGTCTTTAAATCTCTGCTGGAGTTGGTCCTACAGTCTGCTTGTTGATTTAAAAAGTGTTTGTTGCTGGACAGAGATCTAAGTATGGCCCAAGTTAATTTATTTAGGGAGCTTTTGTTTTATATTTCCAGATGCAAACATTTATTTCTTGGAACTACAATACTTCAGTGGTAGTTCTTAGAGAATGTTGACAGCAATATACATTAACTTCTGTGATAAAAATTAAATAGTGTTGCAGCATTTTTATGAATACTAGGAATCCTTCTGAGATACAAACTTATTTTCTCCATTGCTGTTGCTCAGTACAGAAGGGAAAGAAAAAATCTCATGTATACAGGTGGTCTGCTCAGTTATCTATCTTCTGTCTTCTCTACTTTTACATTTATTCTTTTCCAAAATTGTACATCCAAAAAATTAACTTGTCTGTCTCTGTTCAGAGTCTTCTAGCTGTTTTCTTATCCTTTGTCTCTGGTATGATTCTGTGCGAGTCTTGTTTGCCCAGCTACGAGACAAATTTTATGTACTTAGGTAATAGCAGTAGAAATCAACGTATGGTCCTCAACTGATGATAGACGTTCTTGAACTGTCTCACAATGTGTATTCACAAGTAGTTCATCCACACTGCGGACAATTTTGAGCCCTAAAATTTTAAGATAATACTTTATTAAAAAAATAGAAGAGCTGTTTTCTGGCATGTAACACTAGACAGATGTTTCCTCGAAGTCTTCCTACTTTTCAAGTGTTCTGGAAAATTTACAAATGCTTCTTTTGGTTCTTGCTGTTTATATTCTTCAATATTTATGGACTGGTTTAAAATGTATTTATACACATACTTGTTTTCATTTAGTCTGAAAATATATGCATACTTATTTATTCTTTCACCAGAGTTCTCTAGTCCATGAAAAAAAATCACTGTTCTCTGGAACTCCCTTCTGTTCGTCAATGTTTCTGAAAAATCATGCTCAGAATGAACAAAATACTCCAAACATATCACACAGAAGCCATGCTTGGAGAGAAGAAATTCTCAATTCTTCTGTAATATGTCTTTTTATACTCAGTTCAAAATTGCACCTGCATTTTTATAATTATTGCCAAATGCAAATTTTCTATCATTTGGCTTTCCCCCACTCTCTAAGGTATCTCTCATGGATTTTTCTTCAAATTCCATTTTACTTCCACAGACTATTTTAATATCTGTATCCTTCCATTTCTCTGTCTCAAGTAATGTTGGAAACCCTCTTGATCTCTGTTATTTTTAATTTTCATGTGTTTTGTCTGTTTGTTTGCTTGCACTTTAATTCTGTAAATGAAATAAGATGCTTATGACATAATAGGGTATGTCATGTTACAGCCATACTCTCACAGCAACACATTCCATCAAAGTAACCCAAATCCACTGAAACTTAAACTTTTCAAATAACAATTTCCATTTAATAAGCAGCAACTTAAACTAGAAATAATATATAGGAGGTTTTTGTCCTCCCTGATTCAAATAGTGCCTTTCCAGAGCAGCAGGATTTCTTGTATTGTTTGTTGTGGATACAGAAGTACTTCTGTTCTTCCTCAGCAGTATTTTAGTGTTGTCACTGGACCAAAAGAAAATTATTTCCTTTTTACAAACTGTCACTTCAGGATGGCTCCACAGTGAGGAGGAATGAAGCTTTCATCTCACATGGCACATAAGTAATTTTTTGGTAGAATAATATGAAATTACAACCTCTAACAACCCAGGCTATTGTTTCAGTTTTTCACCTTTCGATATTCCAGGTACCCTCCAATTGAATAACCTATTTAAGCATATATTTTTGTAGTCTCTTTTAAAACTGTAGCTTTCCATATCTCTTAATGGAGGTCTTGCTCTCAATAAAGTTTGATTTCTGTGTTGAGCTATTGTATAATGATATATGCTATGTATGGATGACATCTGACCCTGTAACTTGCCATCAGACTCTTTGAGGCCTTCATATTTTTTAGAAAATTGTTTCCAACCCAGCTTGCACCTAAAGGGGTGGAATTGCCACATGCATCTAAGTAACAAACGTGCTTTAATGGAGAAGATTGCTCTGTGACAAACTCCTTCCAAATTCTTTGCTACTGTTAGAAGTTTATCAGCAAGTCTGTAACCATTCCCTTTTTCTTAGTTGTCCAGGCAGTTCCTAGCTTATATGATTAGGTCTTTATCTGGTCTGCTTTGATTTTTCAATAAAATTTATTTTTTGATATGCCATATTTGGTGTTATAAAATCCAAATACATTTATGTGCCATAATGCTTCCATTTAAAATTATATATTTAGATTTTTAATCTCTCCTGAGAAGCCATGTTATTATAGCAGAATGGATATGTTTACTTGCAGAACACTTTTCATTAAACATCTATTACCAGTTTCTTTGAGAAATTATTTGCACCACACAGCACACTGTCAGTTTACAGAAGTACCTGCATCTTGAGAAATTCCACTCTGATTTAGCTGACTTACAAAAGGCTAAAAAGTACCTTTTTCTTCTCTTGTTTGAGTTTTTTGGGGAAACTTGGTAGCACACCATCATCAATGAAGGACTCAGTTGTGCTGTCATCAACTACAGTTGCTGTGTGGAAATACCTGCAAGCTGCTTGGACACCTGTAGTGAGAAATGTGAGGGGGAAGAAAGGCAGATCCCATTTCAGCTCTATTTACTCAACTATCAGAGGTTGCTCAAAAAAATAAGACCATCAAACAAACAATACAGATGATACTTGTCTGTATATGAGATTTGTGTGTCTAAAATGCAAAGCTGCATTTTATTTTTGACATCCCCTTTTAAAAAGTTTCAGCTGTCACGGTGGATATAGAAAAAGGTCAAAAAAGTATGATGGCGAGGAGAGATGCTTTCTGTGAGTGACACAACTCAGTCTGTTTAGTTTATCATAAAGAACACTGAGAAATAACTTCATTTTTACCTGTACTTTCATTGGGAAATGATGTATGGTACTAAAGGCTTTGTAAGGTAGCAAAGGCTTTCTTTAGCTACTAAAGAGAATTGTAAAAATAGCTGGTGATGGAAAGCTTGTGCCAGAAAAGTCTAATAAAATCATCATAATGAAAGGCTTTATGTGCTTGGGTTGGTTTGTTTGTTTAAGAGATTAATCGCACAAGTGAATTCACTAAAGAGCTGTATTCTTCATTTTAATTCTGTCAAATCAAAAGTGTCTTTTAGTGGGTCTTATAAAACTCAAGTTATCTTGTATTCCTTGCAGAAATCATGGATGATGTTAAATGAATCATCCTGCACTTATAGCCTTATGTTCTGTATGTTAGATGAGAAGATAGTTTAAATCAAATGAGTCCTGAATTTAATAATTAAACTATTTTATATCCCGAATTCAAAGCGATTACATGAATTGCTTTAGTCTCTTTTTTGAAAATGCAAAACCTTGATACTAACTGGCTGAGAATGCTGGGGCAAGTATCTTTCTAATTACTTAACTAATGTGTTAACCTTCTGTGTAAAGTTGTCTGACCATCTTATCATAAAGGTAATACTAATGGAGTTCCTGTTAAGCCTTTGGGTATTTTTGTTTATTTGAGGATCAGCTTTCATTTGCTTTTTTTTAGCTGTCCTTAATACTCTTGAATAGCAAATAGAAGCTGTGTTTTCTGACTTTCAAACATGTAGGAAATATTTGCAAGCTCTGCTGAAAAGAATAGTAAAACAGCAGTAAGGAATTTGAGTGTTTCATAAAACGAGAAGCAAAGCCACTGTAATCAGCCAGGAAATCTCACTTTTTTGTTTTTAAATTTTTTAATTAAAGCATTTTTTCCAAGGTAATTTAGGAATGACAGTTGGAAGAAGGCTGGCATATTCTGAGAGTGAACAAATGGTTCCCGTGTGAATGCACCCAGTATTTCCAAAAGTACACCCAGATGAACAATATGGTTGTGCTTTTTTAATGGGGTAATGAGAAAGGGTTTCCTCCTCTTGGTTTTACTGATGCCTTTTATCTGTGTTCTCACTGTAGAGCCTACAGCTCATGTAGACATTTCTCTATTAGTTTAAATAAACTGCCTTGTCTCCTATTAGCAGTGTGGCCACAACAGTAAATATATCTTGCAGTCCTTTCTGTAACTGGGGAAGAAAAATAGGCCTGCCATAGGACTTCTGCATAATGAAACTTTCAATTTGGAACTTTTGGAATTTTTTTTCCTCTTAGGCATTTCTAAAAATAGTTTCCATTAAAGCATCACTTTGGAGAAGATAATAGGAAACTGAACAAAATTAAACATCAAGTTAAAGCAAAATATTCTTGAAAACATTGTCAGGCCTGTAATTACGCAATTTTTGCCCTTAATGTGTCATTTTTTTCTGGTCATGGTCTATTACAAAGAGTTTAGTAAAAGCTTAATACAGGGAAAATTAACAAAAAAAAGAATATAGGCATGTTAGGAGGACTTCTCTGTGAAGGCAGCTTAACGACATGATAACTAGAGGGCAAATACTAGTTTGGATTTAAGATGTATGAAAAATTGAGGGAGTTAGTCCTTTTGACATTAGCACACCAGAATAGCAAAATGACTCACTATTAAAATAGTTGATCATTAAAACTAATACTTATTAAAGAATAGAGAATTTCTCATTTACGTCTTCCCTGCTGTGTAGGAGCTTTTCCAGCCACTAAGTGGAAAGAAACTAGGAGAGTCTTGGAAAGCAGCTGGCTTCAGGAGTTATTCTTAGGATTATAACTCGTCCTTCTCCTGCTTTTGCTAATTGCTGCCACATGGAGCAGTGAAGCTTTAGCAAAATGTTGACTCAGTGTAAGTACCAAAATAGAAAACCAAAATGACTATTGTCACGCTTAGGCATGAAAGTCTTATGAGTTACAGACAAGAAAATAATTACTTTTTAACCTTTATTTAGTCTATATTTTAGTTTCTTGTCCCTTCATGCATATATTCTTTCTCCAGTTATTTTGTCATTGGAATACCTAAATTAATGGTGAGGTGCATAACTTACTGTTATTTATTGTTGACATTTAAACTGTCACTGAATTTTAAAAGTCCATGTTTTCCTCCACAAATAAGCATTTTCTTATGGTACGCTGAGATCAGTTTGTCATATTTCATTTTCATTAAGCTTGAAAAATCTCCCTTCAGTGAGAAGGTGATAGCAATTTTGTTCTTGATGTGGTGCAGCTAATTGTAGTTCCTGCTGGCCACAAAATCACAGGTTTTTATAAAACTGCCAATGCGTGTTCTAAGTACTTTGTACTCTAATATCTCTGGTTCAGCCAGTAGTTGCAGTTCCTGGCTGGTTTATGCCATTACTAATCATATGAGGGAAGTCTCTTGGTTTTCTCTGCCTAAATTTTTTGCCATTTTGTTTGAAGTCCAAATAGTAGTGTTCAATACAGGAAAGTTTGGGTGTGGAACGAATTCCTATTCTATGACCTAAATTTCTAAATTTGAAGTTCTATTAACCTCTGTTATTCTTGTGCCTTGCTCTGCTAGAAGAAGGATGAGTGGCTGACACCCAGAGATCAGTATAAACAAAGTTCCATCAGCTTAGCCTATCACTACTGTATTCTTTAAAAACTGTTGCATCTGAGTGCATGGCAAGTTCATACAGATTCTCTCTGTGACCTTTACAAATCCCAATTCAGCAAGGGCATAGCAAAGCTAATGATTCCTTTATATTATCTAAGGTTCTCTACAATTTGCAGAAGAGGGAAAAGTTGGCTTCTTGTTTCATATTACTGCCTTGTCAGAGTGGAATGTAGGTTTTCAGTGTTGGCAATAAAAAGTTAATGTGCAGGTAGATAAATGCACACAGAATGTGGACTTCTAAGTAGACAAAAACCGTGAAATTTGATCCTTGGTTGATTCTTTTAGTTTCTAGGTGGATACTGAATAAAAACTCTCATGGCTTAAATAACAAATGAGTTAAACCACTGAACTTTATTAGTGCAGGTATTTTCTCAGTTCTTACATTTCAGAGTTCATTGCATGTTTCTGAAATAAAGCAGCAGCTAAGATTTCTGAAACAGTTTAATTTGTTTTAAAAAGCAACCATATTAGATAGCAGAATGCTTAAGTTTAAGAGGATATTCAAGGTAACAGAAAGGTGCTGATAAAGTTTGAGACTTAGAAGAGGGTTACCCCACAAGATTCTTAGGACTAATTCTTTTCATGAGAGTGTGGGTGTGTCTAAGCCAAATTCAAACACCAACCTACACTAATAATGAGTAACAGTTAACGATGACTTCGTTTATCTCACAAATGGCCGGCAGTGGCTAATGGGTACTCCTGTTCAACTTCACAAGCTATTTTGCAGTGGATATGGGAATGAGCTCACAAGACCAACCCCTTTCCCCTCTTATACTAGAGGTGCTAGAGGTAAGTGTGGTTTTGGGGAACAAGGGTGGGAGGTCATGAGATGGAAGTGATGTGGGCTTCTTAAATTTTTCACAAACCTCAATAAAGGCATGTATCTGGGGATGGGCAAAGATTCAGCTGAATTCTTATTTTTTGCCCAAAGAGATGACCCAGTCCTAAACTGACATGCTTTCCTTGAACTGGGAGTCAGAAATCCCTTTTCTCTTCTGTTTTTCTGCTGCAGAAATTCCCAACATTCCCATTATGTGGGCTCCAGAGAGGGGTAAGCAACATCTTCAATCCCACCCAGTCATTTCCAAACTAATTCTTTGCTAGTATTTTTTTGCTTTTTTAATCATCATCAGAAACAGTTTTTAGACACATTTTCCCCATTTGTTTGATTTTCTTGTGGATTCTCATATTTTTGTTTTATAGGAAGGTCCCACGGCCTCCCCAAGTGCTAGGGTCAGACTCATTTGCTGTTTCCATTTGTGTGCTATTCTCCTGTGGATTTTCATGGTTCACTCTGATCAAATGATATTACCAAAGGGTGAGCATCTAGATTCTTGGGACTGTTTCACTCATGGTATCCTAAGTTGTTGAAAAAGCACTGCCACCCTGCTGCCCTGTCAGTTGTTTGGCAGGCTTATGTTTTGTTCTTGCCGACAGTTGCATTTGATTATTGGTGGGCTTTGGTCTTTTTCTGCCTTGACTATCTGGGGACTGCCTGGCATTCACTATTGTCTTATATTCTCTCTACCTGCTGGCCGTGTGGTGTTGTCCTCCTGAACTCTTGGCCCTTTGCCTGACTGTCTGGCATTGCCTCTTGACCAGCTAATTGCTTGACAGTGACTTCCCACTGCCCTGTCCATCTGTTGACCGGCATGTATCGCCTCCTTATTGTCCTTTCAATCTGGCTGTACATGGGCACTGGCCTCCTGCTGCCCTGTCTCCTGCTCCAAGTGCCTGGCATTGCCTTCCTGCTGACTGCATCTGCTGACTTTGTGGAATTGCTCTTCTGCTGCTTGGCACACCTGCTGACTGTTTGCTACTGCTTTAGCAACTTGCTGAATGTTTGGCATTTTCCTCATGCCTTTTCACCTGATCCTTGAATATAGTGTCCCTTTGCTGCTCTTTGAGTCTGCTTACTCACTGATACTTGCTCTTGTGCCATCCTGTCCACTTGCTTTTATGCCTGGCATTTCTATCATGTCGTCCTACCCATCTGCCTAGATTTTATTTCTAAATATGCACCAGTCTGAAAAGATTAAGAAGAATTGTAAGGAATGGGGAAAAACTATTGTCTGGCTCCTTCATGGTCTGATTCAGTTTAACATACCAGCCAAAAACTGATCTCAGTACCAGCATTCAGCTTTTTCATAGAATTACTCAAAACTCTTTTCCATCTTATGAAAAAAGAAACCAAACCCTTACCAAACTGAATTGTATTTAGTCTTTGCTTCCATCACTTTATTTGATAGGTGTATTATTACAGTAATACTGCATTAAGTATTAAATTTGATAGTAATTAAGTACTACAACCCTAATATTACCTAAGGTATTTCAGAATCTGTGGAAGGTAGGTAATAACAGGAGGGAAAAACAATCTGTTGCTCAGCCTCAGAAAGATTAAGGTTTGACTGTAGAGCTGTGTTCGTTAAACACAGTGGATCAAAGAAGCTAAATAAGAAATTTTACAGGTCTCTTTATTTAAAACAGAGGGTTGCAGCTAATCTAAATAAACCATTGGATCAGTACAGTATTACCAACTGAAGGGTGTCCTAATTGCTGCTTCCTACTCTTTCTGTACTGGGAGAATGGTCAATTGCCAGGTTACAGAAACCTTTTGTCACTTTCTCATATATTAAGAACAAGGAATTGACTACATCTGTAAGGTCCATAGTAAGGGAATAAATCATTGTCGCATTTCAGAATAAGAAGCAGGATCTCCTGCCTCTTCTTTAAGATCGACTCATTTGACCTCTTTTCGTAGCTCTGCCACAGTTTTTTGCTTTTTATGACTGTTTTTGGGTTTAATTGTGTTTTTGAATCCAGTATCCACTAGGAACCGGAGAAAATATTCTGTCATAATGAATCCTATCATCATTTCATAATAAGTTCTCACGATACTTAAATGAATTATATTTAATGTTCTTTTAACCTTAGCTTTTAATCTCTTCAGATATATTATTACTGCTTTTGCTATCTTCAGAGGTACCGTAAATATGTGAAATTATATCTAAGCATAGAGGCAGGGCAGCATCCCTTGAGTCAGTAGCATCTTTCACCAGTGTGAGACCCGCTGTGGAATGAGAGAAAGACACTGTGAGAGAGCACCTTGTTCCCATGCCCCCAACACCAGCTTGCTGTTGTGGAGGATGACTCCCAGGACAGTTGACACTGTTCAGAGCAAGAGCTAGTAGGCCCCTTCTCCCGGTTTTCACATTAATTTCTAGAAACAAGTTAACTTGTATTTTGCTCCAAGGAGCTGGAGGATGTGAATGTCCACCTTTATTTTACTGCTTTACCGTCTCCTAGGTTCTCCTGTCCTCTCTCTTCCCAGCCTTTCCAACCCTCCCATGCTTTTTCAAGCATATTTTTTTCACAACTTCGTGAACTCATAAAGATGGTAGGCTGTCAGTCTCTCACTTCCCACCAGCTTCATGTTGTTGAAGGGTGTGGTGACAAGAACAGGTCTCAGTGGCAAATCTCTTTCTCCAGGCTTTAACTCCCAGTGTTACTTTGATGCCTCCCTAGGCAGTTGTTTGAGAAGTATAGCAGGGACTGGAACGGAAGAGGAATATTCACTCTAGCACTGTGGAGCTGCAGGATACTGCTAGAACTCACTCCTTATCTCAAGAAACACAAGTAATTTGTTCATGTATCATTTTAGTTATTTTTAATATAGTGGTTTTTTTATTAATATTACCTCAAAAATGTGGGGATTTTTTCTCAAATAGTATTCAAATCACTGAAATTTTAAATGCAGAAAAGCAGCAGAAGCTGGAGGAAAATAAACGCTAAGCTTTTTCTTGAATGTATGGAATTTTCTTTGCTGAAAATTATACCTACCACCGAACTGATGCAGTGCTGTCTTAGGCAGCTTCATTGTAACGTATCAAGTTAAATCAGTGTTCCATGTGAAGTGCTCAAGTTATGGTACAAATATTTAAATTAGTTTACAAAGAATCTCTGGTAAATTGAAAGAATAAATTTTAGGTTTTGTCTTATAAATGAGTCAACATTTGGTTAAAGAAATAATGAAAAATTTGTACACAAAGCCCTGGGAGTAACATCTTCTCTATCAAATCCCCATAACAGTGATATACAATATTATTTTATCTTTTTTTTTTTAATAAAATGTCTTGGGGAGGTTTTTTAAATCTTTTGTTCTTATTATTTTCAGGAGGGGATGGGGGGAGGGGGGTTTGAAGGTATTCTTTAGTCTATCCTGTGCTAATTTTAAACCAAAAATTAGCTTTTGAAACAGTCATAAACAGTTAGAAGCCTTTTCAGGTCATAGAGTTTCCTTTTCCAGAATAACTAAATTTCCTGTTATCAGCCCAGTTGTATCTCAGTTTCATTGCTCTTGTTAGACTCTTTTCCCTTCTTAATATCTCTGATAAAAAAACCCTGTTACAGTTCTCAAAGTCATTTCCTGATCTACAGTATCTAAATCCTACAAATTATTTGTCAGAAGAGAGAGTGTTTGTTGTATATTCTCTTTACTTCAATGCAATTTTTAATTTCCATTTATTTTTTTACATTTCACTTTCTTTATTCTTCTCTGTTTTCTAAAGGTATCCTTTCTGATTATAGCAGTATTGCAGCCTCTAAGCAACTAATTTCTTCAGTTGTTTCTGAAATGAATACAAATTCCTAACTAATACAGGTCTTTTGAACTCAAAAAGAGAGATACATTATTATTTTTCTACCTTGGGATTTCCAGAAGGTGTTTCGCTGCCCTGATCCATTTAATCACTGCTTTCACTTTCAATTGAAGTTTTCCATTCTTTTAAGGATAATGTGTCTGACAGTGACTCATATCAAGTTGGAATTCAGATTTTATTATGTCTGTATGTTGCTTCTGGATCCAGATTGAAAAATGTATTTGGTTAATTTTAGACAAGAATGCCTTAAAAGATACATGTTGTGCTAAAGAACATATATGCCTTTTGGTTCATGCTTGTCATCATTGACAAAGGCTTTTGCTGTTACAACTCACGTAAAAATTTGCTGAATGGATATTGATACAGAGTAAGTTCCAGTGTCTCTCTACTGTTACCTCTTAACTTAGTTGGCCAATAGCTTTTGTTGGAAAAATGAGGAGATGACGTTGCACTAGGAGTATAGAAATTTGACAGGAAATCCCTTGCTTCCCAGCTGTTCCCCAGAAAACAGAGGGTCTGGGTACCGTCAGCTTACTCTCTGACTGCAACCAGTTTGGCACTTTCAGTCTGGTCGCATTCAGTAAGAACTTTCATGAGCACAGATTTGCAAATAGTGTAGTTCATGAAAGAAACATGTTATACATTCTTGTTAGATTGACTGTAATAAAAACACTAGATCTACAAAATGGAAGTGTAGAGCACTATGTACAACTCTTCCCAGGTATGGTCCAAGGCAGGCAGAGGCACAAATCTTTCGGAGGCATCCCAGCTTTGGGGAGGGAGAGAGGAGCAAGCCTGTTGACTTGTCTGCAGAATGGGGTCATATTCTCATCCTCTGCCGAAGCGGATTTCAAATGCCAAATTTATACTTTTGGGAGAAGTGGAGATGAGATTGTAGTTGCTGCCTTCATAAATGGTTGGGGGGCAGCCATTTGTATATGAAGGAGGGGTTTCACACCTCTAGCAGCAGGCCACCGTTTCCACATTAATCTCTTTACCACACATCTCATAGCATCTCTCTTGACTTTAGGCCTTATTCCTGCAGATGGATGTGCAAAGTAATGAGTCAGTGACTGTTGCAGAATTGTTCTTCCCTATACATTTTGCTGCTGTTCTGCCCAGACAGATTTTAGATTCAGCCTGGAGAAGAGAAGGCTCCAGGGAGGCCCTATTGTGGCCTTTCAGTACTTAAAGGGGGACTATAAAAAATGAGACCAAAACTTTAGCAGGGCCTGATGTGATAGGACAAAGGGGAGTGATTTTAAACTGAAGAATATTAGGAAGAAATTCCTTATTGTGCAGGTGGTGAGGCACTAGCACAGGTTGCACAGAGGGCTTATGGATGCCCCATCCCTGGAAGTGTTCAAAGTCAGGTTCAATGGGGCTCTGAACAACTTGATCTAGTTGAAGATATCCTTCCTTATTGCAGGGGGGGTTGGACTTAAATGGCCGTTAAAAGGTCTCTCCCAACCCCAACTATTCTATGGCTTCTTGGAGCTTCTTTCCTTCATTTGGGAGTTTGATGAAGGTAGATTTATATAAGAGTTTGAAGTTTTATCTGAGACTGCACCGAAGCTTTTTTTTGATTCAGCCTTTACTGCTCTTATGGATCATCATAGCAGCAGTAATCAATCTTTTTCACCTTCATTGTTTGCTTTCAAGAAATGTTTGTACACCTCTAGACTTTTTTCTTGTAATCTTTCTGCAGATAGACTGAGTGAGTAGTAAATAAGCTTTATTTTGTGTAGTGTTGCAATCACGTACATCACTCATTCAAGTGAGCTCATCATCATCATGTGCAAGCTGCAGATTTTGCAGATTTCAAAACTGAATGAAACCTAGACATTGCACCTTTAATTTTGGACGAATTTTTGGTCTACAACTCCCTCTTTGAGAGTGAAAAATTATTGGGTTATTGCCACTTCCTACTATGAGCTGACCACTTCTTCCTTTGAAACCGAATAATGTTTAGGTATCCATTGGTATACAGAATTAATCCATGAACAATAAGGCTTAACACTATGGTGTCTTTCAAATTCTGTTACAATTCATCCATATTTTACTGATTTCTGCTGGTCAGCATTGGGCATTCCTGGAATAAGAACAGAGAAGGGCACAAAGTTCTTTTAGGTGTATTTGTCTCCTAGGGGTTTTGTTTCCTGCAGAATCTTAATGAGAAGCTGCTCTTAAATCATCATCATTCTTTGCAGACGAGAGTAGAGTTTTCTTTTGACTTTAAGGTTAAAAAAGTTGGATTTTCCAGTCTAGCTAGACCTGTGGGATTTTCTCAATAGCTTTTACACTGTTTAGACAGTCTAATATTTTCCCCAGAAATATTTTGTGTCTTTGTTTATTTTCATCGTTATCTTTTCTTTAAAAAAAATGATGATTATTTAAGATGTAATTTGTTTCATCAGATACAAAGTATTGGGCAGCTAACCTTAGGTGCATTTGATTTCTGTGTTATTCTGAATTATGGTCTTGCATCACCCATATAATTTATATAGAAATACAGCTGTCTGAGTTTTTGAGTTAGTCTGCCTAGAGGTATGATGTTTGTAGTTGCTGTACACTTAGTGTGAGCAAATTTGCTGTGGTAGTGAAATGCTTAGCATTCAGTGCAAGAGTCCTGTGTACATTCTGAGTACAGAGCAAGAACTAAATGTGATTTGTGCCTATCTAAGAATCTCTTTTGCCTTGGCATTTCTCAAAAGCTGCCACCTCTTCTCAGTGATCCACTCACACACTGCGAGTGTAAAAATCAGTTTGCTGAAAAAGTTTGGACACAGAGGGAATTTTATTAAAAAGCAAGAAGATCTTTCTGCACAACGTGGTCTGCTGCTTCAAGCACAGCAGAAGTGTATGTCAGGAGAGGTGCTTATATACCTCTGTTGCTGTATCTATATTAATGAAAAGGTGTGTATGTTATACGAACCCTGAGGGTTTCAAAACTGAGTTGTGCGGCTGGGAAGTAAACTGTCAGAATGTGTCTATACAGTGCAAAGTTGTATTAATGTGAAAGCATTGCTCTGTCACAGCCGAGTAGTGTCAATAAATGATTCAACTGGTTTTACCTAGAGCATGAAAGATATTTTAACATCTAAAACTGAAAGAAACTGGTGTTTTGGAAACATACGTAGTAAACATCTTAGGAACAGTGTTATAGAGAGAATATATTTTATACTGGGTTTTATATATATATATATACAGTTAACTATTGCTGTAAAATACTGTAAGCCATTAATTAAATAGTAAAATAAAATTACAGAGGAAAAGGTAAACTTGATATATTTAATATTCCTCACTCAGTATAGACTAGAAATTCTACTGTCTTCCATTTCAATGCTCCGTGCTGCATCAGTCTCAACAAAATACTTTCCATCTTCTGTTTGAGAAACCTTTTCATTCAATTGTTTCCACAAGAATCTTGGAGGTAAAAAATGTGGTTTGTGCCAGAAGTTAGATAGTCCTGTATCGGAAATCATTTGACAGAATGCACAGTAGGTCACTTTGGCTTTCAAAATCGGTTCACTTATTCAGTTCTAATGAAAGTGTCATTTGCATATGCCAAAACTGACAACTGTTCAGACTCTGAACACATGAATTGCATCACTGGATGTCACAAAATAATAATTTCTATGAGTTTTTAGGTTATGGAAAAAGTACTTTAAAGCTGCTGTTACTAGAGATGCTTTATCATTTACTTGGGGAATAAAGATACTGTGTAAGAGAATCTTAAGAGAAAGTATTTTTTTATAGTTCTGTTGCTATGGTGTATTCTTGAAAAATTATCACTCATTAGTCCACCCTTTGTCATGCAGAAGGTGTATTTTGGGAAGGGTTGTTTTTTACTAAATCTTCAACATTAATGATTTGAGATCTGAAACTGTTTGGAGGAGCTATTTTACCTGTGGAAGACTTTGACTGAAGTTTCAGAAGTGCAAATATTTCGTATTTTTTATGAGACAGTGCTCCCTAGTTGTTATTCCATTCGTTAAAGCTCATCACGTTGTCAGTTCAGTCATGCAGAATTCTTATTGACATAGTGCAGATACCCATGCTTATTTCTCTCATTTCTCCTGCATGAGTCTGTGATTTTCAGAGAAAAAAATTTCTACTTCTCATGTTTTGTTCCTTTTCTTCAAATTTTAGATAATTATTTAAAGGTTGGGCTGAATTTCCTAGACTTTTACATTTTATATTAATATAAAGCAGTTTGAAATAACTGAGGGAAAACTTAAAAGAATAGTAATTATTAACAGATAAAATTTTAACAGTGTTTTTGTAATAGCAGAATGGTGTTATTGTCTTTACCAGGAAGTCTTCAGCTATACTACCTTTGCTGAACAGAAAGGGATTTGTTCTTGCACAAAGTGGAGTTGCAGTGGGAAGCACAGCAGTGTGCACATGAGAAAGGGGGCTGAAAGAGGAAGCACCTGACCCTTCTTTGTGTGAAGTGCAGTGTCCTGTTTCCAGCTGCTGTTTTAACAAGCTCATCCTAACCTCCCCACCACTGCAAACACTGCTTTTGACACTGGCTTAACACACACCTTTAGACAGCTGTAATGTACTGCATCTTGTGGGCTGTGCCCAACTTTGTACAGCCCAAGTGCATTCCTTGTAGTGCAGAAAAGCATTTAGTGTCTTGTTTGCTTAGCAGCTACTAAAAATGACTGTTCTGGTGGGTTTATGACAATGTATGGGGGTAGGCAGTATCATAAAATTAAGATCAGTTTTTATGGTGTAAATATTTTATATGCATTTAAGATCTTAAAACTTCATTTAGCAATCAGGAATAAAAAAATATTATTACCACAATATATATTAGAAGTGATATTTAGAAAATGTACGATTGGATGCCCAGATACACCAATGTCATTAACACTTCAATTACACAAATGAGGCAAGCAAATCACTGATCTATGAAGTTTATATAAACCAAATGCAACCAGGTTTAGCTAAAAATTTAGATCTAGATCTGCAGAAGTGGAAGAATAATTTACAAATTCCAAAAGGTTGTTTTTTTCTAGTACATTAATTTAAATTTTCAGCTTCTCTATTGTGTATAAAATGTGAAGCATCTTCCCTCAAATATTTTGCAAGCTGTAAGTAATAAAGAAACTGAGTGTTATTAAGTAAATATTCTAATGAGTTTGATTTCAGTTGAAGAGAACAAGGACTTTTAAGGAAAGTAACAATGAACACCAAGACTTTTATTAACTAATATACACTTTAGTTGATAACAATAATAATAATTTATTTGTTTACAAAAATAAATATCATTGGAGTCCAACTATTGGAAATTAAATATATTTATGGCTTGGTCATGCATAAGTCATTGAGTGTTCCCAGAGGTACCTCTACTTGCCACTTGATTTTTATGGTCATCTACACAGTGGAAGTGTACTGCTAGACTCGTTCACTGATACCGGTTTATAAAGAAAGTGGACACTGAATTAGCTTCTGGCACTTGAGTCTCATGCCATAGGCATTAGGCTGCAATAAATGGCATGATGGGTCCCAGTGGAAGGAGTGAGAGAATTCAGAGGAGGCAAATTGCAGGCAGAGGGAAACATGGGTATGGGGAGAAATAGAGAAAACAGAGTCTGTATTTCATCTAGCAGTAGCTATTGCTGTGACATTTTTGTTCTTCGCACCAATAAATTTTGTAGGGTCATTCTGTGATATTTAGGTTCTGGGTGGCAGCAGAATCACTGCAGATGTGCTGAGAGTGCAAGCAGCATTCTTGTGCTGAAGAATTATTGTCAGTGGAAATGTGTTATTGGTGTGTGCAGATACACCAGTTTGTAGAATTCAGCTTATTTGGCTACATCATCAGGGTTCCATTCACCTTTGGCTGTTTGTAGATTTGAGTTGGGAGAAGAAAAGGAAAAAGAAAATGGAATCAGGTCAGTTAGCAGAGAAGTATGTATCAAACTTACCAGAGATAAGAAGGAAAGGCAGTAGGGTAAGCCATCCTAATATGATTAGATGTGTTTTGTTTTCTTCTCTTTCATGTAAAAAAATCTACAAAAGTCTGAAAGTGGTCTCAGTATGTGTCTATGTGTACCTGACACAGGTAGCTGCATCCAACATCAAAAATTCCCAACAAGGACATCAAAATGGAGACTCACCAGTCTCAGTATGAGTTTCTTACTGTACACTAAAATTGACAGAAGCTAGATGGTCACTTCATAAGGAGGAACAAACACATGTGTCAGGGTCAGCACTGGCCCCATGTCTGCCCGTCAGACCACCAGTCATCCTGTGAGCCCAAACACAGCAACTGCTGCTCAATTTAGCCTTATATTTTTAGAAACCTGCTTGATTTTTGTTGTTTTGCAGCAATGGCAAATGTGGTCAGTTTCATCCATTTGTCAAGTTAACTGAGCAATAGCCAAAGAAATTTGATTTTGGTAAACATCAAAGACCATAAATCCTGTCATGCCTTACATCCATAAAAAAATGACACTGAATATCACAATACAGGTTATTGGTGACAAAGAATAGGAAGAATTCAAGGAAAGACAGCATAACAGTGAAATTACACCAAAATTCAAAATCCTTATCCAAAAAACTTTTCAATGTATTGAAAGAAACCAGCTGCTAAAATCTGTATTTCTTACTGTTCATGGAGAAGAAATAGGTAAGTGGTTTTTTGATGAGAAGCTCTGACTAGGCTAGCTCCATGTAAGCTCTATTTTCTCCCTGCAAAATAAGAGTAGGGAAGTA
Organism: Daphoenositta chrysoptera; assembly: GCA_013397915.1. NCBI lineage: Eukaryota > Metazoa > Chordata > Aves > Passeriformes > Daphoenositta > Daphoenositta chrysoptera. The sequence goes on from VZRO01004529.1 coordinate 593,529, forward strand.
GACAATACGCTGAAATAACTGAATTGTGAATAAAAATTATTGGCCCATGTGTTGTCTCCAGCAGAGGTATTCTGAATGACTTTGAAGAAGGCATCTTATCTCCAGGCTGAGAGATGCAATTTTTATTTCTAAAGTACACACTTCTTACACAACTGGTTGACAGACGTGACTGACCTTTTTGTTGCATATTTACTGATCTGTCTCTCCAGTTCCTTCTCTGCTCCTCTGTGGTCTGTGAGCTCTGTTGCAGAGGTTATATAGGTATTTCTTTGTAAAGCCCTTCCAAGATTTCAGCTTTCAGTGGAAAACTCAAATAGGTAATGAAATGTTAGCGATGCTAATGCTATAGTCTGTTGAACATAAATTATCTGCAAATTTTTCCATTAATTTGCATATATAGCTCTGTTATATGCTATGCAGAGTCATACATTTTAACTTGTACAACAGAAATAAAATTTTCCACAGAGGCAGTCTCTGTCATCTTAATTTAATTGAATTTATTATGATTTCTGAGTCTCATATTTACATTTTAGTTGAAGATGTAAAGCTATTACTGCCCAAAACCAGCTGAAGAGTATATGAAATGTCTCATCATTACTTACTATTGAGGTCAAACTTTGCTATGCTTAATACCTGAAAGACAAAGATAAGGAATTTCTGAACATTTCCAGAAGAGTAGTCCCAGGTCTTTTAATTAAATCAGTCTGCATTAGGTATATCCTCCAAAAACTGCCTGGGAGGGCTTCCACAGGTTAGAAACTGAACTAACAATTTATGTGGAGGCAAAGAAAGGCAGTGAAGCAGCAGAGAACTCTGTGAAACCAATTGGCAGTGAGCCATCTGTTAAGCAACCGCAACTACGTCAAAGATATCTAAAAATATACCAGTTGGTTTGGGAACATAATGCCCTAACTCCAATAAAAAGGCATTTTGTAAACAATCAAAAATGTGCTTTAAAATCAATTGCATTTATTCATATTGAAATGAAATATAAGAGGTACTGCTCTCATAGATGTTGTTAGTAAACCCTAAATAATTAAATTGTTTGTCCCTACTTCTCCTCTTTGGAGTTGAAACTAGCATTTTATTTCAATCCCATTGTCTCTCTCTGTGGCTCCCCCACATCCTGACACTGCTGTCATGTCTTTTTTTCCCTTTTTGCTTCTCCTGAGTTTCTCCCTCATGTATTTTCTGTATAAGCTGCCTTGGGCAGTCTTTCTTTGTAGAACCATAGAATTGTTTGGGTTTGAAGGGAACTTTAAAATCCTCTGATTCCAATCTCCCCACTATTTCCAATCCCACTCACTTCATTCACTTGCCCTCACTCTACTCTCATTTCTCCCCTTCTGAGAACCCTACTGCTTGGATTTCCTGCAATTCTGCCTTTCCACTTCAGCTTCCTTCTTCCCACATTCCCTTCTCCTATCTAAACTACAAACCTTGCCTTTCTTTGCAACCTCCAAACTGGACTTTCTGCATTTCTGTCTTTCTCCTCAACACTGACTTTTACTTTCAAGTCCTTTCATTTATGTGGAACCCCTCTCTTCCACCTCCCTCTTGTATGTACCTGTCTTCTTTGCGCTACCAGCTTATCCATCAGAAACTGGGGACACTTCTTTGCTGTCATTTTAGTGGTTTATGCAGTTTTGCTCCAGTATTTTCCACTTACCTTTTATATAGTTATCAGCCTCAGGTTTGAGAATCAATGTAAAGCTTCAGTCCTGATTAAGACATCAGCATGACAGCTCTGAATGAAATATCATTTCTTCCTGCTTCTGCCCAACAGCATCATCACTGCTGTTGTAAGAGAGCCGAGGGCAACAGCCTTGATTTGTGATTCATTCTGTGCCAACACTATGGCCCCCTGCAGCAGGCAACAGCTGGCTGATGGTGAGATTACCAACAAAAAAATTGCCCGTGAAACAAGGTTGAATAGTCTTAATTCAGCCTTGCTAGAGTACTGGTAAAATGTGAAGGTGCTGAGTCACTAATTCCTTGATAGTTTCCATGGATGCAGGTGTTGGTACCCAGCAGTTAACTCCTGAACTGGACACAGATGAAAATCTAAGTTTGACATCTCTCTTCCACCCTTCCTTCAAATGAAAGATACTGAAAGCATCAGAAAACCTGGCCACCAGCACTTTGGTACATTGTAAGGTGAAACTAAGAGTTGTTACAGATTGCAGCATTGCTGATTTCATTTGTACAGGTATAGCTAATTTAGAGTGTGCCCAGTGTGATGGTTATTTTAGTTCCTGTTCAGGGCACATGTTAAGTCATGTTATTTGAGGACATCCCAAAAGTGGACTACACAGTGGCTGATTTCAAGAGCAGATGTCACTGTAAAAGTAGTTTACTTAGCAGCAGCTTTTTTTGGTTGCATCCATCCAGTCAGGCTGCAAACATGAAAACCAGGAATGTTCCCCTGTTTGTAGAGGTCCATCTGCAGTAATAAAAGTAAGCATATATATTTTGAAACAGCTATTTTTAGAAACTTATGTTGAGGACTGTACTGCTGTTTGGACTTTATGCCCTTTCAGATTTTGTTGCTTAGTCTATACATTTTTAATAATCACATTGCCTGCTAGCAGTGACATTTTGTGAAGGTCATTTTTCTTGTGAAGTTGGAGAATGGACTTGAATTTCATTGAAGGACTCCCTAAGCTGCAGGATCGTTGTTTATGGACTGTCTTGCATCTTGTACTACCTTTGAAGCCTGTTTAGAATTTTAACTAATGATATCTTCAAAGTGTCACTGTGCTCAAGGGCAGAAAATAAATCTCAAAATGCACTTTATATTTAAAAACAGTTTTGAATAGCTTTGAAGCATGGTATTAACTGAAATGAAAAGGCAGAGATACAGACTTGGGATGTATGCACACAGAGAGAATTACATGTTTCACTAGCCTTTTCATGGTCAGCAAAGTGTCTCTTCACCGTTGCAGTGCCTTTATCTTCTATACTATAATAATCATCAGGTCTGTGGATGTCTTAAGCTTTTTTTAATGTGATTGATGATTTCATACCTCAACAGGTATCTTAAGGTAATCTCTCTCCATGGAGGAGTTTTATTTTTGTCTACCTCATTCCAAGCTCTCTGCTTATTTCCCTGTGTAAAGTACAGTCACTGGGTTGTATTAATATGACTTTTCTGCTTCTGAGTAGAGGATGGTAGATCCTAAAACCAACATGCTATGCTTGAAATATAGGAGACTGTGGTGTCAACTACTAAATTAAAATTGCTTAGTTTTGTATAAACCAAAGTTCCAGTTTTCCACAACTGAGCACATAACAAGTTTGCTTAATAATAAAGTACTCAAAGGTTTACATGGTAGCAGTGTCTGATGTCTTCTAATGCTGATATTCATTTATAATTAATTAATATGCTGATACTCCTTTAAAACATGTCAAAAGCTAGTGACCTTGTTTGAGAATATGGCCATTTGAATATCTGTACTCTTCATAGATGGTTTTTTTAGTTTTATTTATAGCTTTGTGTAAGCACCCCTACATGTAAGCATCCTTCTTTTGGAGACACTGTTGGGTTAATTCTGTCATTTTCCTTCTCTAGGACTTTAGTTTTCTATTTGTAAACCAAGAGCTTACAAAAGTACAAGGATGTGATTTATAATTGAATCTTTCCCACAAAATAATTCGCCTGGTTTTTTTCTATTTTATTACTTTGCTATGTCAAACTGCAAAGAAAATTCAGCCTATTCAGGGTATCCTTATATTTAAGATGTTCTTTTCTATTTCTGTTTTGATAGCTGTACCATCAAAGCATGGATTTCACAGTTTTATGACCATTGCTGCCAATTTAGTTGTGCTAAATAAGTTAGAGTCTTGTTTCAGAGCATGACGCAATGTGATCCACTGAACAGCAGCTACTGTGGGGGAAAAGAGAGGATAGGGCTGTAACCTGCCTTTAAGATGTTGTGTCCTAAGTACAGTTAGATGTTGGGAGACTGGATGGATTGTGCATTTGAGAAAATATGTGTTAGGAAGTAAGGACAGAAGATTGTGCATGATTTTCCATCTGATTCCCTGTTTGGGTAAAGGACTAAAAAGCTAAGAATTTTCAGACTCTGCTTCCAGACTTCTCAATGCCCACTGTGTATGAACTGCTTATGAATAAAAGCCACCAGCCTGTTTGGAACTGCTGTTTCGCTGACATGATCAAAAGGGAAGGCCTCAGCCTCTGGCCATTATCATTACCATTTTACTATTTTCCTGCCTGCCTGCTACATGGGCTTCCCTTTGCAAATTTTTTTTTTTCTATTTTCTGCGCAGACTGATTCATCTTTTTCATGCCTGTGAAAATCTCAACAGGAAAATGCACAAGATTGATGAGGAAGAGAAGGCAGTTACTTTGGGTCTTTTCTTTGCCTATTCTCAAATATTTTTTCCTTCTGTTTGAGGCAGTTGTTATTTCTGTGGTGTTGGTTAACACTTTTTATATTTATAGAGTCCTGACTTTTATAACTTTGAATAGGAATCTTCACAGTGCTGCTAACAGTACTTCATCCCAACTCCTTGTCTTTCCCTATTTTGCACAACCAAGAGAAAATTCTGTAGCATATTTCAGTTGAGAATTTAGCAACAACATTTTTTGGCAGAAAAAAATGAGGTGCTATTCCTACCCAGTTTTTAGCTGGTTTCATTTTTTTTTTTTATCTTTATACTTTTTCACTCACTTTGCTATTTAATCTTTGATTGCAGGCCACTAAAGAAGTAATAGAGCGAGAAGCCCCGGGGATGGCCCTGGCAATGCTGATGGGATCACTTAATGTTACTCCTCTGGGCATGCTCTCTAGGTAAGACTACTTCCTTCAAAATAAATACTTCTTTCCATAGAATTACTTACTGTTATCCAATGACTGTGCACAAATCGTTGAAGACTGCCGTTGTTATCAAGACTAGAAGTCTTAACTTCAGAGAAGTGGCCAAATTCAAGTAATGGTAATTGCATTGTCTCATTTAATTCCCTTTGTTGTCTCTATTAGAGACTGTATCCTCCTGTCTTTTCTGTGCCAGGTTATTTGTAGTATTGATGCACCCTCTTAAATAGCTGTCTTTTCATTCTACAACTGCGGTGTTTTGGTGGTGAGGGAAGAATTTTTCTGTATGTTGTTCTTCAAGTATTAAATGCTTTGTTTGGCAAAAAAAATCTCTTTGATAAAAATAAATGTGTTGTACTGTCCTACGTCTGGAGGAATATCATTAATTTATTTCTCAAAGTACCTGGAATGCATGCACATCTGCGTGGTTTTCTTGAAAGCACACATAATACTTTTGCCAGCCATGCAGTTCTTAAGCACTTTTACTTGTTTTTGCATGCTCTCTCGAGAAGTTTTTTAGCAGATCCATTTCTCGCTTGAGCCACTAGGTCTGATTATTGACAACTTAAATTTGAGTTTCATTGTGCTGGTTTAGTCCTTTTTTTATTATTGGTTGGTTGTACTGGTCATTTAGCTTGTAATGCTCAGAAATATTTAAAGCAAAGTAGAAGAGCCAAGAAGATGACTACTAAAGGAGCTATCCGCCAAACAAAATTCCACCTCATTTTTATTCTTCTGTGGACAGTCCTTTGTTTTAAATCTGCCATAAGCTGTAACCATATATGGGATTTGCTGGATTGAGTTTGCACTCTGCAAGCTTGACTTCTGCAAGAGCAATAAATGAACACATTTCTTTAACTCAGGCTCATCTCTGTGCTGCAGTAGAGCACTCCTCAGCTACCTGGAATTCTTTATAAACTGAGGGTACATAGTGTGAAAGAAGGCAATCTGAGAAAAGAGAGGTGAGGAGTCAGGCAATATTCAAACTGCCAGTTGCAAACAACACTTCAGGCTGGCTTGAGTATGATATCAAAAGTTCTTTTAGTGGCACAAAAACGATCTCTGTGCTATTTACTTGTGAGCATTGTGACAGCTGTCACAGAAATTCTTGTTACCCTGCTAAAAAATGCCATGCAACCAATAAATGATATTAATCACTGAGAGTTATTTGTATAAGAAGAAATCCAGGGAAGTTGGCTACCCGACAAACCATGTCCTTTGGCTCAAAATTATTGCTAATGCCATAACTGGAAATGATTTTCTTTTCTCTTCTGCCGTCACTTATAGCTCACATTTTTGTTTGTTAAAGACAATATTACACAGTTTCTCTAAACTGTAACTTCCATATCTTTGTGGTTTACTTTTGTCCTTTTACATTTTTCTTATCATTATATCCCAGCCCTGATGTTTTCACCTTGGCTTTTGTAAACAGTGGAAGCACTCTTTACAACCTCAAGACAAAATTCAGTAATTTAATTTCAGGGTTTTTTTAATATTTAGCTAAAATGTTGTATAGTCAAACTCTAGACAACAGAAAGCATTCAGCACTTGAGTGTTCAGCCTTGCATCAACACCAAAGGAATTTCTAAAAGACAATAAAAATAAAATAACAACTTCCATCTTTGATAGTTGGTCTTGCCTTTTCTTAAGGGAGAGGGAAAAACTATTAGGAAGAATTATATATGAATTGCATAAGTGCAATTTTCACTTGAGAATTACTTCCTTCTCTGCTTTTCTTGTGTTGAATCTTTAAATAAAAAGACGTGTGAATTAATACAACAAGCACCACTTAGTATTTTTACATGGCCAGGGACATAATGTTTGACACAGTCAATTAAGTTGGAAAGGAACCATGTGTATGACCAAATAGGGGCTATATCAAATAATGTTTTGAATGCAAGTAAACAATGTAATTAAAGGAGCTACACAGATCTAAATAAAGGTAGAAATCTAGCCAGTGTTTATACTATCAAATGCATCTTAGACCCTGTCAATCTTGTTTTATGCTTTTTCAGCTCAGCTTCTCCCAAGTTCTTTTATGAGAATATAATCAGAAAATATATTGGAAATTAAATTTGCAAAATCTGATAAATCACAGAATTTATCTTAAATTATTTATTTTGTTTTGATAGGGGAGATAGTTGCATGCAAGAATTTCAGTCTATGTTTCTTTCTTTTCAGGCCTGTGTGTGGAATCAGAGGGAAAACTCTCATAATTAATCTTCCAGGTAGCAAGAAAGGTTCACAGGTAAGAAATGTTCTTACTGATCTGCTAGGAAGGAACTATGATGAGCACTTCTTGTTGTTTTGAATGGTAGAAAGTGCCCACTACAACAGATTTTACAAAAGTGAATTGAAATGCATATTCATGTTAAGTGACCACACCATCACTCTTAGTCAAGGACCATGCAATTCCAGTCTGATTGAAGGTGCTGTGTGCACACCAGGACAACATTTCATGTAGTGCCAGAGAGCACTCACTTGAGCAGGCAGTGCTAATGAAGAGTCTAATGATCTCTTACACGTTCCCTTTCTTCTCTATTAGCTGTACCTGATCTCTGGGTTGTCTCCGGCTTCCAAGAAATCATTCTTTTTCAAACAGAAGTAAGAGGAATGCCTGGTATATGGTAGAACTTGCTGCAGCATGTGGAACATTCCCAGTTTTGATCAGCAAGAGGGAAGAAAGGGAACATAATTTTTAAGAGTTTGAGGATGTTTTTGAATCTTCTCTATATGGGTGTAACAGACTTTTCACCCTTTATACAGTTTATTTTCTTCCTGCATTTTTCTCAGTTTGGACGGAGAAGTTAGAATTTTTGTCTTTATTCATGCTTTCTTTCTGACTGCATTGCTGAGAGAAACACAATTAAGCTCCAGCAGAGATTTTTGTGTGTGTGTGTTAGTAAGGCTAGATCTTTCAGTAATTTCTTCGTAGTTGGCTGATACAAAAACAGTCTTCTCCATACAAATACTGCCGAGCTGAATAGTGATCTGTACCACCTATCACAAAACTGCTGAGGTAGGTCCCCCATCAGTCACAAGAATCTATTTCTTCAGGGCTCAGACTATGTCTAGCCTTGTTAATGAACGTCACCATTGGAGGATACCTTCTTGAAATTCTTCCATTTATAAGCAGGGAATCATATATATGTATAGCAATGGCCCCACAATTTAAAGAACTGATGCACCAGTAAGAAGGTTATTTCACAAGTGAGTACTTCTTTTGCTGAATTATGAGAGAGGTGAAATAGCCTACAATCTCTAATGGTTTTTATTGTGTTCAGTAGCACTCCTAAACTGCAGGAGCAATTGTCATTTTCTGCCCTGAGGCAATCAGACTTTGAAGATAGGTAAATTGCAGAAAGCAAATGAGGAAAAGAAATGAAAAAGTATCAATAAGTATTTTAACAATAGTTTGATGTAGGGTAAGTAATAAAAAAGGTAATTCTGCTGGAAAAGAAAAAATTCATATGATTGCATCATACAAGCAAGCTTCTGACAAACTGATTTTTATTTGTTCCTGTCACGATGATACTCTGTCCTGTCATGATTTCTTTTAGTGTGAGACATCTTCAAAGTGTCAGATTTCAGCAAAGAATTTTAAGATGAGTAGTAGAGAAAAATTGGTCCATTAAAGGCTGAATCTCAAGAACCAGAAAGGACGGATTGTTACCAGGAATTTCCCTCATTTTTCTCTTTTATTGCTTGCTAATTTCCTTTCCATTGTATAAGTATGATCATATGAGAGCTTATATAAAGCTGTGAAATTGCAGCAGTATACATATTTCTTTAATGAAATATTAAAATATTAATGGAAAATGTCAGCAGTGTAAATGCTTCATCTCAAAAATGGACTGCATGCCAACGGGATTCACCAGAGAACACGTGTGGCATGTACCATTGAATCCAGATCTGTAGAATACTTCAATTTTTTTAGTCTTGGAAAGGATAGTTAATGTTATGGAAGAGGGCAAAGTGTGAAATTACCCAATGTTTATTAAAATCATTTGGTCTTTGACAGTTTTTATAATTGTAGTAACAATTGCCTAAACCAATGAATTTCATATGTAACATGAGCTTTTACTGGACGTACTGCGAATCTGTGCATCAGCAGTCAAGCCAACAAGGCTTTATTTCGGTGGTGGGAGTGGGGAACATGCTTCTCCAATTAGTCAGTTATTAGTGTACTTTTTCACAATTATTGTTTAGTTCAGAGACTTAGTTCAGTTCTTGTTTCTCACTTACTTGAGGTCTGCGTCTTTGCTAAAGTAATGATGGTTGCATGCTTCATTATTTTAACCCATTTTAAGAGTAATACTGTGGAGGCACAACAACTTTGCAGTTTGCAGTTACATTATAAGTCATAATCTTTATTATCTTTACAAATATGTTTTAATATACATTCATTATATACAGCATTCGTACTCATCCAGCTTACTCCAGTTGTTCACAGTACCAGCTTGAATGTTTCAGAATTTATGAGGTAGTCTGACTTATCATTCATTACTCTTAAAGAAGCAACTGAAAGATGTGTTCTTATTTAGAAGCTTTGAGGAAATACAATGTTTGTGAGTCATGTTTTACTTACAAAGTGGCATTTATATAAACTCCAGTAATTTCTGATGGATTCTTTCCTTCTTATTTTGTTTACGTAGTCATGTTTGTTTATTTAAAATATTTATTTTATTGTCTACTTTTAAACTTTTTTTTTTTTTTGGTACTGTAAAAAGTCAGAATGCATTTTTAAAATCTTCCTATGCTTGAAACAAAACTGAAGTGCCACAAAATGAATAGCGCCAGCTTTGTCTGTCCCCTTTTGTGTCCCTGACTGCATTGCCGTGGCAATTAGTCCTTGTGACCGTGCCATCATTTTCCAATACTTTAATGCTTATATGCAGTCTCCTCAACTGACATAAGAAAACTTTTTATTGAGGTGCCTGGGACAAGAATGAGAGACAATAGTCATAAATTGAATAAGGTACCTTCCAGATGGATGAAAAGAAATGGAGAAACAAAGCAAAACTGAAAAAAAGCCCCAAACACTTTGAGGGGAATTAAGCATTAAAGCACATTTTCAAGAAGGGTTGTGGAGTCTCTGTTCTTGGATTATTTTTCAAGACTTTACTGAACCAGCCATAAGAAGCCTTAGTTTCATCCTGACCCTGATCTGAGCAGGCAGCTGCAGCACATGACATCCTGAGGTTCAGCTGTATTTGATGAAACACCAGCGTATTTTAGCAGCATAGGTAGCTATATATGGTAGCTATATGTATGCCCATTATGGAACAAGAGCATTGGCACGGCTTCTGCAGCTTTGCTTTCTCCAGCCATATAAAATAAACTTTTTATTTGTTTTTAAGATTATAGAACAAGGAGAGGTTTGAAAAATTGATTATTTATGAATTATTTTTCCTGAGCTACGTGGCGTTATAATGACATCAGGGTAGTTTGTCATTCTTCCAGTATATAGAATAAGTCCATGAATAAAGTAGGATATAATTATATAGAAGTGTAATTATGGAAACCCTTATGAATTGTTCTCTAATTGTGAGGGAGCATAATAGGAAAGATTTGAAGCTAATATCCCTGCAGGGATATAGTTAATGTTCTTATTCTGCATTTTTGTAGCATTCTGCCAGCTGCTGTGAACCGCTTTCTGTATTACATATTCCCAAAAATTTAACTCTTGTTTTCTGAAGTTTTAATACAATATTAGTTTAATTGCAATAGCCCCGTTTTGCAATTTACGGTATTTGCATGAAAAGAAGACAAAAATATATAGAATTGTCACCAGGTCTGTTTGTGAGTTCATTTTTTTACCTTTTAAGAGCAGTTACATAGGATATGTTATGTTTTATTTATGATCATATAGATCATAAAGATGCATCCAAATCCCGAATACATTTAAAGAGTGAATTCCTGTTTGCACCTGCAGGTAACTTTTCATAGCGGTTTCTCTTCTCGTTGTGCATAGGAATGCTTTCAGTTTATACTGCCAGCCCTACCTCACGCCATTGATCTTTTGCGGGATGCCATTGTAAAAGTAAAGGAGGTACACGATGAGCTTGAAGATCTACCTTCACCACCACCTCCTCTTTCTCCTCCTCCAACCACCAGCCCTCACAAACAGACAGAAGACAAAGGAGTGCAGTGTGAGGAAGAGGAGGAAGAGAAGAAGGATAGCGGAGTTGCCTCAACAGAGGACAGTTCTTCTTCACATATAACAGCAGCAGCCATTGCAGCTAAGGTGAGTCTGGCTTCTTTCCTTAAGAGACCCTTCAGCTTCTGTCTCAGGCACTTTCCACCAATATTCATTTGCATGTTAAGACTATGCATTGATGTCTTCATGTCAAACAGATGTATTTTAGGTACATTTTGTAGAAGCAGAGCTTCATAAAAATATAGGAATTCTGTTTCGGTAGGGGATTTCAAATTCCAGTGGGAGACATATTATTTATTATCTTGGTATTAACATATGTTTTATGATACTGTTCTGATGTGCCAGACTGGTTTTAGTGGCTTTTTTTAAATTCGAAGTACTCACACGCCTGAACATGCAAAGTCCAGTAGGAGGCATGTTAAGGAATCACAACAAAATTTTCCAACCCATAATATCTAATTTGAAATTAAAATGTTAATTTCTGAAAACAGTGATAAAAGTGTGACAGAGAGGTAGCATATTAAGTAATAAACTATCCAGATTACTGTATTCCAGTGTGCATGTCTGCATAAAAGATGTGAAATTCTGCCAACAGACTAAATATCATATTGTCTTTATAGCCTTGCTTTGACCAGTAATCATAGATCAGCATTACTCAAACTAAAATAATAAATTGGAAAAAGAAATAAAAGAAATTATAAAAGAAAAAAAAAATTAGGTAACACTTGTAAATAATTTCAGTTCAAATTTTAAATATTTTCCCAATAATTATTCTATTATTTGAAGCAATATATAAATATTTGCCTCAGTTTTATGTGTTCAGTTTTCAAATGGAACGATAATGTATCCCTGTGTGTTCAGAAACAGTTTTTTCCAAACTGCTTTGTTCTATGTCTACTCCACAAGTTGTGCTTTTAATTCCTGTTATGAGAATTGAAAGTCTAAGTAACTCAAAATTATAATAAACAATTTCTAAACCAAAGCAGCAACATTCTAACTCCAGAAATGTGAATTCAGGTCTGAGACATCTTGACATTTCTAAGACAGCTGCAGCTGGAGATCATCTCCCAATATACAGAAAATCCTGATTACATATGTCTTTGCAGGGATGAATTAAGGTAATTATCATTTGCAAGTATCAGTTTTTATTAATGCAAATTTTAAATTGTTTAATTTCTTTTGATGCAGGCAAAGATAAATAATATGTGCCATTTTTAAAGGCAGGAAATACCTGAGATCTCAGCTGGCTGTGTTCATATAAGCTTGGCATTTCAGTGTCACAGTTTTCACCTCATTCGTTTTTGGTCATTTGCTTGTACAGTTTCATGTTTTCCTGTCACTGTATTCATAGCTGTTATATGTTGTGCATTAGAAGCATCCATCCTATACCAGTCCAGCTGTTATCATGGCTAAAGGTCAACAGCCCATCCCTGGTCTCATCAGTTATTGCCATCACGCAGCAGGCAGTGCAGGAGAACTGGTAAGAGACACTTCCAAGAGGCTTTTGCACTAATACTAACTAAAAATGCTCTGCCTGCCTCCTAGTCTATGTATGAACAGACAGTGTTATTTATTTTCTTCTAACAAAGACACATCAGTGCTATCTTTGAGAGCACATGTTACAGAAAATATCTGTTTAAGATAAAGGGCTAAACAAGGTATAGGTCATGTGTGTTGTCAGTTTGAATCACTTAGCTGCTGAGATAATAATTGCTATAAAGCCTATGTTTCTGATTAGTCATCAGCTTTATCATCTAATATACTCAATAATTGAGTATAATTAAACTAATCTCCTAAAATTGCTGCTTTAGAGCTATGAAATTGTAACTTTTTCCCCCTTTGTCTTGCTTTGCTGCTTTTCTCTCAATAGTTTTTTTGTCAATACAACATTTGTGCTGGGTCTTCATAGTTTGCTTTTATCACTTGCAGTTTCTCCTTCATTTTTGTTTTCTGTTTAGAGTTTCTCAAAAACAGAAGACTTCAGGAGTCAGGAAACAGTGGACTTACTATAAACTACTGGGTTTTCGTGAATAGTAGAAAACTATTTCAATGAATGGTAAAAAAGGACCTGTTCCTTTAGGCAAATAGTAATTTAAACCATCAGTCAAATAGCCTGACACCTGTATTTAAAACATGATTCTATGTCTCTTGGAAAGGCACTTAGGAAATGTGAAGACTTTAAAGTTCACACACCTGATGATAAAGCTATATATAGCTTTATAATACATATACATACGTACATACACCCATTTCTTGCAGTAGTTGGTTTTGGGGTTTTTTTTTGAGGTGAGGTTGCTGAACTAGAATTTGCACCATATTCTTCAGTATCAGTAGAACAGTGAATTTAGCCTCTATGAAGAACACTGTTAAACTGTCATCCATGTTTCTGTGTTCTTTTGCAGATTACTCTTGAGCTATTGTTTTATGCATTCTATAAGCCAAGTCAGATCTTCAGGCTCAGAGGAGAAAGTGGTTAGTTTTTTTGGCAGGTTATTGGGTTTTTTAAGTTGTCCTTTCTGTATGTTTTTAAGACTTTTTTTTCTTCTTGTATAACAGTCATAGTAATTGCCATCTACAGCTTGTTTTCTTACCTCACCATCATTGTCAATCTTTGTTTCAGTTCTGAGCAAAAGAGAATAAAAAACTCATATCTTTTCCTTTTTCCCCTTCTTGTCAATGTTCTTGTCAAAGTTCTCTAATATGAAAACACGAATATTTAAACCAAAATAAAAGTGCTTCAGAGAAAAGCCAGGTCAGATAGAAATTGTAGAAGCAATGACTGACGGATATGGTGAATATCTTTCTCTGTCACTTCATTCATTTCTCATTCATTTCTGTCTTCGTCAGTATGTTACAACAGGTTTTTCACTCCACCTAGTGCAAACAGAAATTATTTTGACTAAGACCTAAAAATTGTACTGTACCCCATTTCAATTTTTGAGATCTCTACTCTGTGTTCAATTTATTTGAAACTGGAAAATGAATAAAAAATTTTAGGGACACATCATAAATGCTCGGTATTACTTAGTGAAAGTTAAAAGAATCTGTCCAAAATGCAGTAACATTCCTGCCCTTCTATATTTCAGGTTTCTATGCACCAGGACACACAGAATTTCTCATGGGTTTATTAACCCCTTTAGCAGACTTAACAAGAAGTTGCCTTGATTAGAGACTTAGATTGCCTAAATTTAATTTTTAATAGTAAAATTCAAAAACTTAGTAAATGTAGGTGAGAAAAAAATGAGAAATTCCCAATATCACACTATATTTTTATGTATTTCTGTTAATGGAATTGACATACCTTCTAGGTACCAATTGTACCTTCACTGAATTCAGGAGGCTGTAGTGGTTTAAAGAATGTAACAGCTGCTTTTAGCAATACAGCACATACTACTTTCGTATTAGAAAAAGAGCAAAATTTGTAACTGTGAACTAACCTAATCCTCTCAGCGAGAAATTTTTCTCTAGAGTTCTAGGTAGGTTTATATATTAATTATTTTCTGGTAATTGCATTTTATGTAAAGGTAGTGATTTGGAAATAATTCTCATTGAAATTTAGTGCCTGTAATTTCCCTTTATCTTCAGCTTCCTTTTTGATTAATATCCTGGCTGAAATTTTACTTAAATTTTAATTTTCTCACAGGCAAAAATTTGTACTACACATGCAGTTCAGGGGAAACTGGGATTTTCTCAGTCTCTTCATTGCAGAGAGAGGTACTACAAAAAGGTGATATCAGATAAAATTTTAGAAGCAATGATTGCTCAATATGGTGGGAAATTAAAGAAATATGTTTCTTGCCTGAATGGTATGAGACAGTATGAAATATCTGGTTACTCTAGAGTACACAGAGTAAATCTAGAGAGACCTGCAAAAGCAATATTCTTATTTGTGTTGTGGGGTCTAGGAGTACATAAAAGGGGTAATGGACCCATACACAATCATATCAAGATGTGTGCAGCTTTTTATCAGAGGAGAGTAAAGAAAAGGTATCTTATTTGAAGACTTAAAACTATTTGTTCTTTGATTTTGTCTTTTTTTTATCTTATGCCTTTCTCAAAACATTTTTTTTTTTGCTGTATTTTCCATAGCCACGTGTGCGGGTTTGGCCAAATTTGGAGCAGAATATCCTCTGAGGGAAGGCAGGTTACCACCACCCCTCCCCCCACCAGGTTCGGGGAAAAGAAAAATTTTCCTCAGAGGAAAGTAAAGGAGATAAAAACTATTTATTTAACAAACACACAGAAAAGGATAATAATGCTAAATAATAAAATCTCTTTCTGTGGAGAGAAATCTGGAAAGATTACAGAGTCCTTCTGTGCTGGTTCAGCCAAATTAGAGGAGAAATATCCTCTGAGGGAAGGCAGGTTACCACCACCCCTCCCCCAAACCCAGGTTCGGGAACGAAAAAAAAATTTCCTCGAGGGAAAGTGAAAGAGATAAATACTATTTATTCAACAAACATACAGAAAAGGATAACAAGGCTAAATAACAAAAATCTCTCGCTGTGGAGAGAAACCTGGGAAGTCCTTCTCTGGCTGTGGCCTCTCTCCTCCTCAGAGCTGGGCCAGTGGGCCCCTTCCAGGAGGCCTTGGAAAAGGAGTTCTCCCCCGGTGTGGTCCGATGTTGTAGAACAGTCCCGAAGAGAAGAAGAAAGGAAAAAAAAACCCAAAAAGTCCCAGGAAAACTCTCTCCGGAGAAGAGGAGCTGAGAGCTGGCTGGAAAGCAAGGCTGCTTCCTTCAACACTCCTTGCTGCCGAGCTCAGAGAGAGCTGTGTGTGTCCTTGAGCAATTGTTTTGAAAAGTTCACTCAGTCTTTTTCCTCTTGCACCCAGTGTTAAAGGCACAGAATTCATCTTCTGGGCATAGAGTGGTGATAGGGGATACACATCATAAAGTCACCCCAAGACACCTTCCGTAGACTATGATGTACCCTCCTCCTCAGAGCTGGGTTGGTGGGCCCCCTCCGGGGCCTCAGAAAGAAAGTTCTCCCCCAGTGTGCTCCGATGTTGTAAAACAGTCCCAAAGAGAAGGAGAAAGGGAAAAAGAGAAAAACAAAAAATCCCAGGAAAACTCTCTCCGAAGAAAAGAGCTGAAAGCTGGCTGGAAAGCAAGGCTGCTTCCTCCACACTCCCTGCCGCTGAGAGCCCAGAGAGATCTGTCTGTGTCCTTGAGCAATTGTTTTGAAAAGTTCGCTCAGTTTTTTTTTCCTTCCCCCTCTCAGGCTCAGTTTAAAAGTACAGAAAGACATTAGAATTGATTTCTAGAGCAGACAAGAGGGGATACACATTTACACATTTTCATAATGTCACCCCAGGACAGCATGGAGATTAAAAGGAAGCATTGAAAGTTGTAGGGAGTATCTATGCCAATATAAAACTTAGGGATGTCAACCTGTTTTGGGGTTTAACGAATTTAGGATGCGATTTCAGGAGAAAGGGTGAACAGAAGGGAAATCATGCTTCTGATTACGAACCATTTGAACGTTCAGAATATCATTGATTCAGTTTATCTCTAAGATACATCTCTGAGATGTGATTTGCAAATCAGAATACTCAATGTAGAGGCCAGTTAGGCACTGTTTCTGAAGAGGAAAATATCCCCAGCATAGTTGTCCATCATGAAAAGAAACTCTGCTGACTTCATAATTTATAGTGGACATTGTAGCATGAGTTGCTGCTTAGCCTTGAAAGATCCTCTGAGGAGAGCTGACAGAAACTGGCAAAAAACACTTAGTCTACAAACACAGCAGAGCAGAAAGGAGGCAGTTGGTGTCACTCTGAGAACAAAACCTGTTTTCACACAAGTTATAAACAAGTTAGAAACCAAAGAAACTTAACATGAGGAGGAGGGTATATGATCCCCTAGGTATGACCCAGTACGTCTAAGTCAGGGTTGCTAAGTTAGACAGTCATTATTTATACAGGGGAACCAAGGAAGTTGAGGGAGTGGGAAATACCAATAAAAAACCAGTATTTAAGGACACAAGTATTAAGACTGGTCATTTTAACTACACTGAGACAAGCAACAAAGCTCTCTTAATGTTCTAGTGATGCAACACATACTAAAAGCTAGGACTCAAGCTTTTTCCTGGAAGGACATACTTTCCAGTGGCTTCTGTCTGCCCTAAAGTCTTAGTAGGCAAGAATGCTCAAAATTCCTGGATGCAGAGTGGGTAACAGCATCTCCATGTATTAAAAAAATCCTGTCTGGATATGCCCAACATTCATGATTTGGCTTGTCACTGGATCTTCCTTTCTTGCTTCCTTTTGTTTTCTGCTACTGCCATTTCCCCCAGACAGAGGAATTCTTCTGACAGTTCTCTTGGAACTTGAACATCAGGCTGAATTAAGAAATTCTTAATGAGGAGAAAGATCTTACAATATGGGTGTGTATATATATATTCCTTCAAAGATCTCAGTGTCTACATTTTCTGGTTAGTTGTGATGGAATTTTCCCAGGATTTTGCCTCAGTGGAGCCATGTTGGCTGCTTCAGATCACCTCCTGTCCTCCCTGTGCCTTAGCAGAGCTTCAAGGAGGATCTGTTCCATGATCTTCCCAGGCACAGAGGTGAAGCTGACAGGTCAGTAGTTCACAGGGTCCTCTTTTTCTACCCTTTTTCAGCATGGATGCAATGTTCCTTTCTTCCAGTCACCTGGGCCTTCATCTCACAGCCATGACTTTTCAATGCCATGGACAGTGGTTTAGCAACTGCATTAGTCTATTCCCTCAGGACTTTGGTATGCATCTCATCAGGTCCCATAGATTTATGTACATTCATATTCCTCAGATGGTCATGAACCTGATCATCCCTTACAGTGTGGCTTAATCGTCCCTCTTGCTTAAGGTCCATCCATTGAAGAAGTACGGGAAGAGAGGCTGCCAGTAAAGGCTGAGGCAAAAAGTTATTGATTGCCTCTGCTTTTTCTTCATCCGTTGTTACCAGTTTGCCAGTTGTGCATCAGGAGGGATATGCTTTCCTAACTGGCACTCTAATATATTATGTGGGAAGTAAAAAAAGACTGAATTTTTATTTTTCCCCTCAGACTGTATTTTAAACCAAGTGTTTGCTTTGGATGGTGGTTTCTAATGCTTTTGCCTTTACTCGCTCCAGAGAGGCCTGTAGCTTCTGCAGCACAAACCTTACCTTGAGAATTTTTGTAGCTGAAATAAAATCTTCATGGAATAAGGAGTGTTTTCTCACTGCATGACATTTCTTTAGAGGCGTTCAGTTTTCTGCTAGCAAATAGTTTTCTTTTCAGAATATTGTCCCCTAGTTAGTTAACGGAAAGTCTGCCTCCCTTCGTGCCATGGTAGAAATCATTGTTGGTCAGTGTTGGGTTTGAAAGAAAGGTTTAAGAGGAAAACATTATTTTCTTATTATTTCCTGTTGTAGTGTGTTTGAGTCATAGGTTTTTCAGGACAACTAGTAGGTTCTGTGCAACTTCATATATGACCTTATCTATTTGTTAGGTATTTGTTGCTGAAATTAGGAGAATATGCCATTAACCACTGCCAAGCACTGAGTATTAGGAGGTGTACAAACTGTGGAGTGAGGTATTCCTATGTTTTTGAGGTAAGGTTTTAAGGAAGTTTAACATACAGTATATTTTTTGCTGTTAATTCCATCTCTCTTCTTTTCAAGATTCCAGATTCCATCATCTCTCGTGGTGTTCAGGTTCTCCCACGTGATACAGCCTCCCTCAGTACTACTCCTTCAGAATCTCCTCGTGCCCAAGCCACCTCTCGCCTCTCCACTGCATCCTGCCCAACACCAAAAGTAAGTACATTTATGCCTTGCAAGCTCCATGCTCAGCCATGTAATCTATCAGATTAATGTATTGCCTCTGCTGAACAAGGTTGGTTCGCATGTAAGGGTTGTGTCATTCTGCATAATAGATAAATGCAAGACAGTATAGCTCATCCCATGTGTACTGTTGCACAGTTTAACATGTGGGTCCACCAACACCTTATGGTTACTGAATTTCATGTTATCTTTTGCAATATCAATCATGAATATGAAATTGTTAGCACCTTGAAGGTATTTAATATCCTTTAGTATCCCCAAGAACATAGATACTCCTGCCACTGAGAAACAACATTAAGCAAGTAGTATTTTGTCAAAAAAATGTATGTGCAAATTTCTAGCCTGGGCTGGGGCAGATCTGTGCCCCACTTTAATAATGTTCGGTTTAAGACTTCCAAACCAACTGGCTTTGCTCAAACTTAGATATTTGCTGCCTGACATTTGGAAACAAAAAACAACCTAAATTCAATAGAAAGAAAGTTTTAATGCCAACCTTGTGGGATTATTATTCAGTTCTTAGTGATCAGACTATACTATTTAATCATTGAGGTGAACTCTATATGTTCTCTTTTTATCAAACTTAAAATAGCATACAGCAAAAACTAAGCAAATTGACCAGTGGCAAGGCCTATAATGTTTACCTTCAGCAGAATTCTTTTCAGCAGAAGAAAACTGTCTAAATTCACTTTGTGCGTCCACAACACAAAGATCTTTCTGTGGCACCAGATGCTGACATACTAATAAACTAGTAGCAGATGGCAAATAATAACATTCTTCCTTATCTAACTCATGATCCTTGAACATTATTCTGCTTGCTAAAATGATTGCCAGCATCTGCTAGTTCTTCTCTCCTACTGTCTCATTCTTTTCTGTCAGCAAACAAGATTTATTGGCAACCACCCGTAGAAATATTTTGGTTTAACCTATGGGACTGTTTTATGCAGTACTTACCTTCGCTGTAATAGAATCAAAATTATTCTGATAGACAGCAAACTTGAGCTTCATTATATAGTCTACTTTTGTTTAAAATGTTCAGTGAATTCTATCTTTAAGCATCTCCTTCACTTTTTTCCTAAAAATTTGTGTCTTGTCTGACGGCTTAAAAATAAAAACACTAAGCTTTTTACATTAGAATGCTCAGAGCAGAAGAGCAAGACAAAACAGAGAAACTGCACTGAGCCCTATGCTTGTTGATAAAACAAAATTGTCTGAAAAAAACCAAAGGTGACCAGTAACAGGCATAAGAGACAGTTCTGTTGAAAAATAGCTCTAGATGAAGCTTATATATTTTCAGGAAGTTTATCACAATGGGAAAGAGTAAAGCCCATCTATTATGAAGCAGAATGCAGTCCTCTAGACTGTCTTGAAAGATTTAGAGATAACAGAAGGAACATACAAGAAGTTTGAAACAGTTTGAAAATCTGAAACTGTGTTTGGGAAATTAGTGGAGATGAGCTCATAATTAGATCAGGATGTGGTATTTCATGTTGAGACCTGTTTTTCATTTGCAAAATCAGTTTTTGTTCAAAATGTATGAGACCACACCACTTTTATAACAGGAATTGCCATGCAACATCTAGCTAGATTAGATTTTCTGTGATATATTTGACAGTGGTTTGTTACAAGCTGATAAAGGGAAAAATAAAAAAAAACCCAACTGGAAAATAAACTTGACGGGTGATGACATCTGTTCCTGTTACTTAGAGGTTGGATTTTACATGTAGGCTTCTTTACCACTTAGAGTGTTCTTGGTTCATTTTATGTATTACTTTTTAAAAAACAAAGAAACTACCCATTGTCTTTTTGTTCGGTCCTTTACAATATCCTCATGTTCTCAAGCATCATCTGAATTTATCAAGAAATATGGTTCATTCAGATTCTTCAAGATTATCAATATGTCTAAATGTCTTCACTTATTCTGTTTTTCCTTCTGGATCCTGGCTTTCTAATGATGCAATTTGAAATTAAGTTTACACTGCCCTCTTCCCCACACAGTAATGAAAATAAAAGTAAATTGAACTTCAGCATCCAGGTGATGTTCCAAAGTGGGGATTTTTTGCTTCTTTAATCTGCAAGTATGTATCTTTTCAATACTCTCATTTGCTGGTTTAGGAACTCATTTCAGGGCTCCAAAACTTGTATATATGACATGAAACAATGATGAGGAAGTGTCAGGGGAAAGAAATTATTTCTTTGATTATACTTATTTTTGGAGTGGTGGTCTAGCCACAGAGCAAGTGGCAGTATATTTCTTTGTCAACTGCATATTCCAGTTTATTTTGTTGTACCATTTTCTTGTTGTAGTTTTTGTCCTAAATGTACATGAACCCTTACATCTCTCTTACTGAATTTGCTGAATAACAGAAAATTCTGTGTGTCTCAGAAATAAAAAATCAAGCTTCTGCAATGACGGGAGCACCTCTATTAAATGAATGTAAGTAGCAGGTTACTAATGCGTGAGGATATTGGAGAAAGGATATGGGAGAACACGTTACTAATGCTCCTGACTGATCTGTTAGAAGATTTTACCTTTTCATAACCATATTTTGGAAAACGTAATGTTGTTTATGTATACAACCAGATCATGTAGACAAATACAACATTTAATTGTAAATTTGCCTTACTGTTTACAACTTACCATCCATGTTTTCTGAAAGTCTCAGTTTCTAGCAAAGTACTGAATTATAAATGTTGAGTTGGAACCTGAATATTTCAATCAGTCTTCAAAAATGTAATTTCCTGGTAAAAGAAGTAATTATATTTCTTGGGAGGTATGAACTTTTTAAGACAAATTGCCATTGGGACTACACTATGTCAATGATTAGGTACATTCCCAAGACTAAGCAAACGAGCTTTTGTTAGCTTTTAATAAATCTCTGTAGATAACCTTTCTTGTTCTCTAAATTGTATTTGAGTTTCGAACAAAACCAACCACTGCACAAAGAGCATTTAAACCATATTCGTAGTAGATGGATTCACATATAGAGCCAATCTAAGTTTTACTCAGAGGAAAACTACACTAAAAGTCCTCCCTTTTTCAGTCATTCAACCATAAAGTTGATAGTGGTTGTGACATATTTTTATCTTGTTCAGTAGAGTTTTGATCATTTAAAAATTTTACTGCTTTCTTTACATGGTTAGATGAATTTGCTGAATACTCACATGACAGAAGTTTGGGATGACACAGTGTGGCTTCCAAGTTTTTCTTGTCATTTCCAGTAGCTGCTCAGATTCTAAGATCTTACTATATTATTGTCTGTGTTTGTGGTTGGCATTTTCATGAAGTAAAATGCAATGTTCTTTTCAGACACAAAAGCAGTGGGGGTACCTAGGATAAAATACTTCTACAAATATGGAGGGTTTTTTATATTTGCATTAATGTTGACTCTTGGGGGTTTTTTAAGCCTACAGTATAAAATTTTTGATCTATAATGTCAGATAACTTAAAAGAATATATCCAGAGTAAATGACTGAGTCGTTATTTCAAACTTAGATTTTTTTTCTACTGTTAGGGGGATCATATTAGTCTAAAAGAAAATTACAGTTTTCAAGTTGAAGTCCTCACTTCTCCCATACATAAATGATGTAATCAGTACTTAATTTTTGGCAGTGTTGTGTGTCAAAGTCAAAAGAAGCAGATTTAGAAGACCAAGGACAAGTTTTTAATTATTGCCAGGAATTCATTCCAGTGACAATAGGTGTTCAAAGTATTTCACTTTGGAAGATCATCAGTCTCACTGATGTTCAGTTCTTTCACTTCAATATGCAAAGTTTCTTTCAGTGTTTTCTTTGATCATGAAGGATCCTAAGGAACTTGTTATAGTACTTTTAAGATGAGAGTGTGGGTTTTTTTCCAGCATTCTTCTTCATTCCCTTCACTCCTTATATTCTGCTTAAGAGAAAGTCTCTCTCTGCTTCACTTGCTACTTTCTGTCCCTTCCCTTGTTATCCATTGTTAAGTTACACTGAACCAGACAAAACCCTCGCTGGTAAGTTAGATCCTTATGCATTTGTAGTTGCAATAGATAACTTTTGATTCCTATGTAATGAAAGTTTATAGGCTCTATCTTACAGCTAAAATGAGCGACCAAGTCTACTTTTTGGAATTTTTTTCAAGTCCAGCAAAATGGTTGTCTCACCTATCCACTGCTCCATCTGTCCACACCTTCTTTGTAACACAGTACATTTAATTCTGCTTGATCACTTTCTGTTACTTTCTGTCTCCTATGAAGAACTATTGTCTTTATCATTCATAAGTAGACATTTGCCTAAAGACCTAATATTGCCAATGTAGAAAGTATGACACGTGTAATTTATATAAATGTTCCAGTTGCAGAGAATTTCTGAAGTGAAGTAGCCTAGAAAAATACATTAAACCTTTTTTGAAAGAAAAAAATGCTGATGAAAGTTGTTTCTGTGACCAAAAAAAAAGTCTTATTATTTCAGTTATTTCTCATGCTTACTGCTAACAAAAAATGACCTGTCAAGAACAACCACTTTAATGTTAAATGTGTACTGTGACATCCACACAGTCAAATGAATTACAAATTAATACTAAACCTAATTATGATTTATGTTTTCAGTCTAGTGCTTTTTCAATATAGAATTGCTATGTGAAGTAAGCACATTAGCAGATGGGAGCAGGTGGAGTTGGAAAGATGTTTTTGTCAATTATTGTTGTTACAAATTTTTCAGTAGAAATATTCGGTATTTATCATTAGAAGATCAGGTTCTTTACCAGAAATTCTTAGTTAATAACAGGATGCTGTTCAAGATGTGTTTTGGTAAGCTGTAGTTTTATCCACAATGTAGATATCAAGTGTTCATTTGAGTGCATAATTTTTTTCATCTTGATTCTTACTGTTTCTTCTTAAGGTGGTCATCAAAGTGAAATACGGCAAGTATGTGAATGTATTTTAAAGTTTGAATTCATACATTGAATTTCCAAATTTGTTTCCTTTTTATTTATTAAGCTTGCATAAGCTGAAGTTTATTCTACCTAGGAAGTTGCTTGAGTAAGTAGCACGTGCTTTGGCATAGCTGTTTAGCTGTGATTAGGTTGAGGAGCATGGAAAAGTGCAAAGAATGTTTTAAATTGTTAGGATGATCTACATAGGTGAGATCACACCCCAAGCACTGGAAGGGTTTCTTGCTTTTTCTTGTAAAAATACACACAGACTTAGTTGATACTTGTTCCTGCTAAAACTTCCAATGTTTTCATTATTATTTCTGGGTTTAATTTCCTCTTGATTTTTTTCAATGTCCTCTCAATTTTTTTCAGGGTGACAGAAGATTATATTTAGTAAAAAGACATGCTAATAGAATGTATATTTGAGTAGAAAGTAGCCATAATTGCCTTAAGATGAATCCTGCTTCCTAACACACATCAATCTACTGTATCCTCCTGGGTTTTCTCAATACAGTGCAGCACTGGTTTTCAGATCATTTACTAATTAAGATACCAGAATATTTCCATATAGTCATTACCTTTTTCCCTCACTGTTTAATGTGTATTGTCTTGGCAAAACATGTGGATAATTGAGCCCTAGCAAGTCTTATTTTTAGTTTACATTTTGGCTACAAAGTACCCTGGTAGTTGTTATTTAACAACATGCTGCAGCTTCAAAAGTGAGACATAACTAAGGAAGAAGCAGCTTGGTATGCTTGGGATATTAAAAATCCCTCAAATACATCATAGTTACTAAAATGCTTTCAAAAATGGAAGATACACTTTGCAGGAAGGTCAAAAACTTCAAGGGTAGTCTTTTGGGCATTTTTTGTTAGTACCAAAATAGACCCATCAAGTCTCTGGAGAAGAAGAAGAAAGACTGGGGTAAAGTGCAGGCTGAACACTGAATTTCAGTAGAAGTACTTATTTGTCTTAGCTTTCTTTATGTGTGCTTTATGTGTATGTGTGCTTCAAGTAGTACTTTATTTATTCATATCTGGAGTCAGTATTAAATAGCAGCACCAAAATATAGTTCTCTTTCCTTACTCATGCTGAAGAACTGTTTATAGCAGAACTAAAGAAGGATGTTAGAGTAATTGGGAATTGGCTTCAGGTCCAGAACATCTAGAACAATTCTTGCAGTCATAGAATCAGCTACTTTTCAGAGCTGATATATATTGAATCATACGAAGAAGCTCTAATGTGCAAAATTTCTCTACATTTGTATGTCTTAATAACTAATTGATATTTATTAAGCTACAGAATTTCATTCTTTTCCTGAGTCCTGTGAAAACTTTCAAACAGGTCAAAAAAAGTTTCTCAGTCTTTCCCTGGAAATACCTTTTCTTTTCAAATTGTAGCCATTCTGTATGTGTATTCCTTCAGAAGGGAACAATCTTTCAGTACATACATCTTGGCTCACACATGCATTGCATGAGTTCTCGTCTCTGTGTGCTAATGCTGCATCAGATTGTCAGCTCCTCCTTGAAATGTTTTTTTCGATTAGCTTTGGAAGCAAGAGTTTTTGTTTCTTACCGTGCTGTCTTCCAAGGCCAAGTGTTTTTTTTCAAATTCTGGTAACTTCAATTTGTCATTCTTTAAGATAGGGGAAAGATGTACATTCTTCTCACATTAGAAGCCTAACTGACATCTTTTCAGTTCCTATCCAAAACAAATTTCTGGTTTGAATTCTGATGTAACACAAGATGAGGATTTGGGGGTTTGTTTAATGGTTTGGGTTTTTTTCACTGACAGCTATGTAGTTACATCTGTCTTTCATCCAGTGTCTTCAGTTAGTAATTACTGTCAATGTACCTCTACAGAATTGTTTGCAAGCTACATTTTCAATATATCTACTTTTGGTTTTTTCACTGATGCTTGTTGAGTTTGTTGGCACCTGGTGATCATTTTGATGTCTTGCTGAAGATGGCGTCAGAGAAATCTTGACTTCCCATCTCCATTCAGTCTTTTTCCTTGGGGCTATTAGTTCCTATTGCTTATGTCAATTGACTAAATCCTATTTCTTAATGAAAAATGGTTTCAAGAGTAAAACTGCATCCTATAGGCTGAGTTTTCGTATAGTCTATGTTCTGTGTGTAGCAATTTGGTTTTCTTCAGTTCCTCTTCTTTAGTGTCTTAGTCCATTCCTTCATTAACCTGATTAAATCAACAGCTCAGCTGTGGGATTCTGTTCCTTCTCTGACTGTTGACCTAATAAAAAATCTGCATCACTTATTGCTGTATTCTTTTCTGATTAAATAATCAGCAGTTTTAAAAATGTGCCTGTAAGGATAAACAGCAATCTTCTAGTTGTTTCTTTCGTATTAGAGTAAACAATTAATGATGGTGTAGCAAAGTTCAGTGCCAGATGTTATAGGAGAGATAGGTGATGATATTTTAAAACAAAAAGGATTTCATTCACCCTTTCATATCTATGTATTCACAAGCACAAAGATTCGTGCATTCAATAGTCTGTCCGACATCCATATGTGTATATCCAGCTGATCTGGTTAGGATAGCTTGAAATCATGGAGAGGATGTGAAGCACAGCTATGACATTCTCCACAACTTCTCTAGCATTCTTCTTATGCCAGTATCCATTAAGTCAGTGTTGGATGAGCCTTTTATACTTTTTAGGACCTGACAGTAAAGGGGATATTTGTCTCCATCTGGTTCCACCTCTTGAATATGTTAGATTTTCTTACTGTACTATGTTCTCCTTATGTAAACCTGCTCTTTATCATTCCAATTTCATCTCTCAGCAGCTCAACTCCGTTTTGGTCTGTAAATCATTTTAGGTTGTCTGGTTTTACTGATTTGGTATCCCCAGAAGCTGCATGAAGTGCTGTGAACTAAATGAACTACTAATCTTCATGCCATCAATATTTTTCTTATGTTCCCTCCGCTATGCTTTCTGGTGCTTCTTCATCCATACATGTCCTTTCTTTTCTCTGCCACTCTTAATATGTCTGTTAGATATTTAAGGAGGATTCTTATGCTGAAGTCTTTATTAGCTTGCTATTGAAGCAAGCATGTGACAGTTTGATATTGTATCATGTTTCTATAGTTTTGCATCAGTATCATCATCATCATATGCATTTCATGTACATTTTGGCTGGGGTTGGAGTAGTATGGGGCTACACAACACTACAGCAAGCAGCAAAAGCAAAAAGCAGCCACTAACTAGCACTGGACTAATATACAGTCAGGCAAGTGAGCCCCATGACAATCACAGGAGCCTGCTGATTATTAGCTGAAAAGAAATAATAGCTATAAATTCAATCTAGCACATTTCAATCAAATCTGTTATTATCTCAAAAGCTTGAACCCCATATAAGGTTCCAAAAAGACTGATGTGGTTTAACCCCAGCTGGCAACCAAGCCCCCTGCAGCTGCTTGCTTTCTCCCCCACCAGTGGGGTGGTGGAGAGAATCAGAAAAGTGAGAAAACTCATAGGTTGAGATAAAGGCAGTTTAATAGGGAAAGAAAAAGAACAAACAAGCAAAGCAACACAAGGAATTAATTCACTGCTTGCCATGGGCAGGCATGAGATCATCAGCCAGCTCCAGGAGAGCAGGGCTCCATCACTTGTAACAGTTATTTGGGAAGACAAACACTGTCGTTCCAAATGTCCCCCCCCCACCTTCCTTCTTCCTTACAGCTGAGCATGACTCCATATGGTGTGGGATAATCCCTCTGGTTGGGATCAGCTGTTCCAGCTGTGCCCCATCCCAAATTTTTGTGCACTCCCAGCCCACTTCCTTGTAAGTTGAGGAACAGAAAAGGCTTTGATAGTGTTGCAAGAACTTTACAGCAATAGCAAAACCATCTCTATATTTTTGACAGTGTTTTCAGGACAAATCCAAAGTATAGCCCTGTACTAGCTACTGTGAAAAAAATTATCTGTACCCCAGCCAAAGCCAGCACAACAGGCAACTGAAGGTAGTGTAACAGCAGCAGGCAGGTTATGTGTTCACAGGAGCCAAAACTGATACTTAGACTAAGAAAGCTCTTTCAAGGCATGTATGTTGCTGTGATTAATCTCTCATCTGCAGTAAAAGTTTGCTGGTTCCATCACAGACGTAGCATCTGTCTGATGCAAGATGTGAGAGAGAAGCAAGAATCTAAAGCATAGACATTGCTTTTCTCATTATGTAAATATACAATTCCCTTCAAATGGTAGGTTCTTTAGCAAGTGTACTAATAGTCCCTGAAGTCCAGTTTCACCTTTGAAAAGGGTTTTAGGAAATAGAGGAGTTGAAAGTAAATGGGACCTACTGGTTCTATGATCTTAACTCCTATTTTGAGCAATATGTAATATTATTTAGCATTGTAATGTATGATACCATCAAAGACTGGCAAACTAAAAATATTTTCCCTTCTGCACAGCTGTCTCAAACCTTGTTTTAGAATCTCACTATCCCATTGGTCAGTCTCCACTCCATTGCCTTTTTCGTTTTAACTTAAACAGGCCAATCCTTTCTTGTATTCATTCCTCAGCCAGACAAACAAAGGGGATGCATAAAAATTTTCAGATTTCGTTTTCATTAATTAGCTAAGTCAAGCTCCCTCATTTTTATCCTTTAAAAAAAAACTCATTCCAAAGTCTTTTTCTGTATCTGTTGTAGATTTCAACTTCCTTGCATGATCAAAACTCTATATTTTCTTATATGAGATTTTATCAGTCTTTTGTAGAATGGATTTGTAATCTCAGTCTTTTTTCCAACTGGTAAATCCTTGCGCTGGTATCAAAGAGCTTTGTTAGTTCAGAACTTTGTGTTAAATTTCACTCAATTTCTCTTACAGCACTCTTAATTATTATTGAATACCTGCTGTTAAGATTACTTTAATATTCTGTAATGATTATGCTTCCCATATTTATCTGAGACCACTCCTAAATTTTATGTCAAAATCATCATTGAACATACTAGGTAAGGTCGGTTTCTACATCACTCAGTTGCAAAATTCTGTTTCACCTGTTCTGTTTTCAGCAAAATGTAATTACCTTCCAACTAGCAATTTTCTTGCCCTCCCAACAATTCTGTTTTTACTTCTATATGTTCCTGTCCTACATTTCATGTGTTTAAGGAGCAGTTGCCTCATCAAATGTAATTATATTTGATTACTATGCCTTCTTGATTGCTATGCCTTCTTTCCTGTATCATGTATTACCATCCCCAATCAAAATTTGTGCGAGGTATTATTTTTCATTACCCAGTTTACCACTGATGTCTTCCCAACCTCAAATGATGGCATTTCTGCTTTCTCTTTTCCTACGTGTATGTTTAAAGAGACTTTTACTCCTTGTTTTGAATTCCTTTAACTCCGTGTTCTTAACAGTTTCTGGCTTAGAAAAAATAGTATCTTTTATTTTCATGTCTGCCAGGCTCTCTATCAGACCTAGTAGCCTTCTTGGCATGTTTTTTGTTCTTCTCCACTCAAAAAACCAGAGTCAAAGTATTTCAATAATGTTTTCTGACTGTCATAGTTAGAATGGTACTTTAGCAAAAGGCTAATGAAAGGTGGTCATTTGTCTCCTTTGGCGCATAAAGCTTTGTTGATACAGAAAAGTGTATTTTTCAAAATAAGTGTTGTTTGAATTGAGTACCTGTTCACTTTTGATCTGTTGCATCCGTATTAAAAATGCTTCTCCTTTGAGAGCAAATCCATCTTCATGTAGTCAAGAAATCAGGCAATTCCATTGTAGTATAAAACTGCAAAATCATTCCTGATCTGGTTTGATAACAAAGGCAATTATCAAAAAAGTTAGTTGTTTCTCTAAAAAACGGATTGAGCCCATTGTAAGGCTCCTATAGACCATTTGCTCTAGAATATGTGTGTGTCATCATTTTGCATGGTACCTACAGGCTGCCTTCTACAAGGCACATGAGACATAAACCTTATCTCAAGTTTGGGAAATTTTTTTGTAATAACTCCTTCATATCAAGGTCTTGTTTCTAGTATCCTTTTTACCCAAGGAGATAAGCTTCTCTTTTACAAAAGGTAGTTCTCAGAATCATGTTACTGTTGCATCTGCAACAATGCATTAAATGTGAATATAGTAATTCTTTTTTTTTTTTTCCAAGACAGAAAATACAAGACATTTTCTTTTAGGACTTGGCCTGAGCAATTGCTAGCAGAAATTGAGAATTTCATTCGTCAAGGAGATTCTTACATCATCTTGATTACCCAAGTTTTTAACTGTAGCAATGTTTAACAAATATTTCCCCAGAAGGTTTTGACAAAAATCTACAAGATACTTTTTCTTTATCATTCTTCTGCCAAGTTCCCATGCCTTATTTCTTGTCTGTAAAAGGAGTACTTGGTTATGTGGCCTAATGTTCTCACTTCTACCTATTAGTGTGTAATCCTCATTCTGTTCCTCTCTGTTCCTCAGATGATTGTTTAAAAAAAAAAAGAAATCTGTGCACGTTTACAGCCTACTGTGCACTGGGCCACCATACCAGAGGAAGATTCATGCACTTTGTCAATGCTGCTATATTCCTTTGGCGTGCTCCTACTCTATCTGTTCTATAATTGCAATAAATGACACATAGGAGTACTTGGAATGAACACTAATCATTAAGCAGTTAGATTAAGTAAATTTATCTGGAAAGGTTCAAAAACATTATTGTAATCCCTAACATACCAAGTTCATTCAATTAAATAGTCCTGTTAAATAGTATCAATCACTGAACATCAAAGCATCAACAAACAGTACTAGGAAATGAGGGAAAAAGATGGGGTGGAAAAGGTAATGGGACTTTGAGTCAAAAGAGCATTTGTTACAATCACTTGTCCAGACTTCTCATAAACAGCCATTCTCAATTTGTTAATACAGTTCATCTTGTTAAATTCAACTTTGCTTACCCCTGTAATTACCTCCTTTCTCACATGGACTTTAGAAGCGCTTTATTTTGTAAATAATACTACATGAGGCTTAGGCTTATCCAATTCTGTATTCTGGATCTGCAAGGAGTATTTAGTATGTGCCAAGTGCATTGCCTGTGTTCGAGAAATTTTTTATTATTTGTGCCTTTTTTTGTTTAGTAAAATATTAATCAAAGATTGTTCACCTTGTTTTAGTTTCCTACAACAGGAGAAGGGAGAAGGCACTATAGTGCTCCAGGGAATTGTCCCATTTTGAACATCAGCAATCATTTTAACTTGTTCTGTTTGCTCCTTGAAGAAACTGTGTAAGAAAATAGTATTTAAATTTTTTCTACACTTCTGCCTTTGTAAAATTAATAAGCTGTAGCAGCACAAATTATGACAAAATTCTGATGATGTGTTAAAATCCAAGTTCAAAATTATATGACCATAAAGATGCTGTTCCATCCACAGATGCCTCAAGAGTAGGTGTTAGAACATGTTGCGATGATTATTAGTAATGACAGTAATCCAGATGCATTGCCATTTTTATTACACTCAAAATTTGGCTTTAATATCTGAAATTAATGGCCCCTATTTTGCTCACCAATTTGGTTTAATTTTAAAAGGCAAAATATATATTATCTCTTTATAAGGGGCATTTATGAATAGGGTAGAATTTGATTTCTTCATTTAGTTTTCAACAGTATGTTTAGTTGTTTGAAAGGAAAGAAAGTGGTTATTTCTATTTCTGATCACTTTCACACCATCACTGCATGTTATTGGACATGAATTTCTGTAGGCATTCATTGATATTTACATTTACTGAAATCTACATACATTTCAGTATGTTGCTTTTTATTTAAACTAGCAATATCAGAAGAAGTCTATTAAAATCTATATGGAGAAAGTCCATGAGGAAACAGGGATCTTTAAAGTGGGATATTCAAAGCACTTACACTGGGAACGTATTTCTCTCCAACGCCCATGTTGGAAACAGGGCTTCCCACCTGATTACCTTACAGAAGGTTTATGGAAATTCTTCTGTAAGAAACAGTGACAGGTTTGTCAAGATTTCAAACCAGCCACTGGCTGTTTTCCAATTTGCACCATTCATTCCAGTTTATTTTTTAAGACTGCTTTTTTTCTTTTCTATGTTGTTTTTCAAAATGTGAGGAGCACCTTTGAGCAAGGAGTTCTTACGTGTTTGCACGGCAGCTC
The DNA here is from genome assembly GCA_013397915.1 of Daphoenositta chrysoptera. NCBI lineage: Eukaryota > Metazoa > Chordata > Aves > Passeriformes > Daphoenositta > Daphoenositta chrysoptera. The sequence goes on from VZRO01004529.1 coordinate 625,372, forward strand.
TTTGCAACACAGTGTTTGCTTTATGAAGTTTGTAGACAGCCTCGTTGGACAATGGTTTCACTCAACAGCACTGTCAGTATGGACAAAGACTGACCTTGGCCATTTACCGGGTTATTGTCAGTACTTGGCCATTTAAAGGTCATATTGTTTTAAGCCTCTGCAAAGTGAATTGAATACCAGGTCTTTCCACCTTAAACTTCTGATGTTGTCCCTCTCACTGCTCCAATTGTTTCCTGTGGCTTTAGTGGATATACCCTTTTCCAATATCCTTACCAACTTCCGCTCCTCTTTCAGTTGAACTCCTCAGGATGTATAAATGTGAGGAAATATATGTGACAAGATGTGTTTACATAGATTTTCCAAACACAGCCCTGTCTAGTCAAAAGTGTAAAACACAGGCTGTTACAGATATTTGAGAAGAAACCTTAAAGGCACTTGTCCTCTTCCCTTTAAAATCCTACTGCCCCATCTATTTTCAGAAGGATGAGATCTTCCTTGTTACCCTGAACCCCAATGCAAACATATTTCCCTTAATTTTGATGCTAGAAATGGTCAAAGAGAGCAGACATTTGCTTTATAACCCTACCAGAGAGCTGGTTTGATTTTGTAATCTACCTGTCCCACCATCAGGTCACGTCTAAGTGACTTCATTAGTGCAACAGTTTTCTCTGTGACCACAAAGGTATCTTTGATAGGAGCTAGCTTACTGTCTAAAAATGTTTCAAGGACAGTGTCCTCCACTATATATGCTATAATCCTGTATCTGCTGCAGCTTTTAAAACTTAAGTTCAGCCTAGGACAACAAGGCAAAATAGCACATTCAGAAGTGAACTGTCAGTTTGGGAAAGGTATATAAAAAGAATACAAAACTTCACCATCCAGGACTAGGATGTTTTTATTTTTTCCTTAAATATGACCTTTCCTGCTTGCCAAGACAGATTCCTAATACATTGGAAAGTTGTTTGGGTTTTGAAAAACTCTACCAGGAGCATGAGGTGCAAATTCTGCTTTCCTTTGTGGCAAAGGCCAGGGAATCATTGAGGCTGCGGGCACAGGTGAGGAGCAAAATGTGCCAGCAGATGGTGAAAAAATGTTCAAGTGGGTCTGAAATGAGAGGATTGAAAGTATTGAATTGAGAAGAAATTGGATGTACAGACTGAGTGTTAAAGGTCTGATATAGACCAGGGCAGTATTTGTGCCTCTTGAGTGATGAGGCTGCAGGACTTAGAGTGTTTGAAGAAGAGTAGGAATTAGCTTGGATGCAGGAGGTAGCAACAGCATTATGAGAAAAGGAAGGGCTGTGGTCAGGAAAAGTGGCAGAAAGGCAGCATTGAGCAGGTAGAAGGGTTTGCAGACATTCACCTGAGTGACAGGAGAGTTGTCCAACTGTTCACTGCATAATGACAGTAAGGACCCAGCTCTCAAATGCCCAGATCTCTAGTTTAAATGAGATTTAGGACATTAAGTCACTACAAATAGAGGCATACTATGTAATGTTTGTATTTATTGTAGTCTGTCTTGCCCTGACTGTGCATTTTATCTACCAACTTTTAGATTTGATTTCTGAACATTAAATTTCACTGAAGCCAATAGATGTTTTCAAAGAACTGGGCTGACACATGCTGGTGTAAAATAACTGGTGTACAAAGCCTCTTGTATAAGGACATGGTTACATTATCTTTGCAAATATGTGCGTTAACAGAGCACTTGATCTAGTGATGATACTGGTTTGAAAACAGTAAGAAAATTGCAGTACTTTTTACCACTGCTTGTTCCACCTGGACTGTGTTTACTCCCCTATCTGCACATGGAACGGTGTGAGTAGTAGTATCCATTTGAAAAAAAAAAATTGTGGGTAGTGTGAACAAAATTTGAGATGGTATGATAATGATGTTTTATTGGCATTCATTAGCCTTCATATACATTACGCTTTTATAGGTTTAACGTTATCAAGAAGTGCAGCAGCCTTAGTAAAACTTTTTTTCCATACTGCAGTATAATGCACAGGCATGAATATGTTTATTGGTAGAGAATGTATGTCATTGTTATAGGAGCCTGTATTCCCTTTGTTTGAAATATTCCCCATTTATTCAGGAGGCACCCTCTAATTGGTGTTTGTCTGGCATAAAACAACAGAAGTAAAAATACTTTCAAGTGCAAATCTATTTTTTATGCATGGATGTAAAAGTTATACATAATGCATCTTTTTAACTTAAATTGATTTGCTGCTATATTAAAAATATATTAAGCTCTTTGTTAGCACTGGAAACTGCTCACTTGATGTAGAACATTGTTCTTACCAGAGAAGAGAATTTAAGTTAGAGTTTGGATTTCTGTATCAGAATTTTCCACTCTGATTAGGCAAGTAAGGGTTGTAAAAAATGCCACCTAGAACAGCAGTGTCTTATATAATATTTGGAAGTTGACAGTCACTGTCCCCACCATCAAATTTGTTCACAAGTAGTATGTAATTACTTCACTAAGTAAAATTACTTCTTGCCAGCCATCAAATATTTACAGTTTATTCCTTTTTTTTTTTATTGGATGTCACTTTTTATTGGATGTCAACAAACATATTTCCAGTTTGTTGTATACCTTGAACTTGATTAACAATCTTAACGGTCAGAAAATGCATTTTCCATATTCATAAGTTTAAATCTCCTTTGGATTCAGCTCCCTTATGTGATCTGGCCAATACATAAGATTTTTTGTTCCTGGCTGACGGATGTGAAATCATTGCCAGTTGGGTTATACTTTTGAGATATGTTTCTCAGTTAGTATGAACTGTGTGAGAACTTGTGTGAGAGACTTCAAGAACATTTATTTGGAACACAGTGGTGTAATAATATGCATAGTATAGCTTTTGCAGTGTCTCTTCATCAACTGGACCTCCTTCTCTAGCTGAATGCACTTTATCAACTCAAGAAATCACCAAGCTTTTGATAACAAATTCCTGATGGCTTCTAAATATCCCTGTTCTTTTTGTGTTTTATTCTTTCAAAGCATACAACATGTAAGGAATTATATATAGGTCATGTGGGGGATGTTTGAATATATGCTGATTCATATTTAGTTTCTCTTCTGGTATGTTTTTAATGTTTTTATCTTCTTAATGCATTTATCTTTAGGATCATCTTAATGATTTTTTTTACATCCACCTACCTTTTCACTGAACCACAAAACACCTCTTTAAGCTGGGCTGCAGCTTATCCCATTGTTTTTCTTCTATATTGTGCCTTGGTTAGTTGAATGGCCCTTGGGTAAAAAAAAAAAAAGCAAAAAGTGATTTGGGGTATGTTGTGGAATTCTGCTGAAGGAAATAGTGAACCAAAGTAGGAGCATCACGTGCAGTTTTGCTCTAGATTTCCAAAACTGATCATTCCTTTCTCAGCATGGTGCCCTGCACTTTTAGATAAAACAGTAACTGGAAGGAAGTAATGGCAGGTAAAACTGAAAAAACAAGGGAAGTCTTATTTTCTCATAGCGTGTACAAACTTGTGAGTGTCACTGTTTCACATCCAAAAACTTCTTTAAAAAGGAACAACATAAATATTTATTAACAGCATCTGTAGTCACATGGACAAATACAATGCAAGCAAGTTTCATGATTTAGGATTCAGTAGAGGATATTCACACCATTGCACTCCACATTCCCTAAGGCAACTAGGTAAGAAGCACAAGGGAACTTACAGCTAAATGCAGTAAGAAGCTAGAAACTGACAGGGACTATTTTTGTGGAAAGAAACAGAAAATGCTTGTCAGCACAGTTGTCAGGGATATGTGGTATAACATACCTGCCAAAACATCTCTTGGCAGAGTCAGTGATGTTCCACAAGTAATATTAATAGTTTTCTTTATTCACCATTCATCATTGGTCTCTGCAGTAGTAATCAAGTGGGAGAACAGTTATGTTTTTCTTATGTGTGCAGCAAATAATCTGAACTTGATTTGGATGCTGTGTAGTATAATCTCTTACTTTGGATTATCATAATTCCAACATTGTGTGCTCAGGTCATCAAATAAGGTACTTGACACCTTTTTAAACTACTGCTGTAAAAAATTTCCATTGTGAGTTTTGCATTTATTCAATTTTAGAATTAAGTAATTCAATCATATCAAAAAGGTGTTGTCATTATGAACTATTCATGTGTTGCCCAGGATTTTGGAAAAAAGTCTAACAGAGGTTTGGCTTTTTGGTGAATGTGGATGGGGAAACACTTTCCTGAAAGACTTAGGTCCTGCAAAATTCCAATTTCTTTGTCAGAGCGTAAGCAGGGAAAATTTAGAGTAGCACAAATAGAGTATATTATCAGAAAGGGGAAGGAGTCTAAGATAGATAGTGTTGAATGTTTGAGGCTATTTCACCTGTTGTGCAACTCTTTCTTCAAATAAATCCAGCAAAAGGTAGAGTCTCAGATTAGCTAATTGTTCAGAGATGTTCTTTCTTTATGACAGCTATAACTGATACATTAGATACATTAGATACATATTTAAGGTACGGTCTTCTAAATTCTTTTTTCTGGAGTAAAATCAAGGAGGAAGAATAACAGGTTCATTTCTCATGTGCTCTAGTAAGTAGAAGGTAGTGGAATAACACTGAAACCATATGCAAGATTTTTGCTTAGAAAACATTTTCTTTTCACCCATCTTCTAACAAATCCATTAACCATATTTGAGCATTCCTCTTTGCTCACTGTTTGGTTCTGGTTACTAAGTTTTTTTCTACTGGCTTCCTATCTCATTCTACTCCAACTGTAACTCCACCTTGTTCTTCAGATATCAAGATAGGGATACCTGTAGCTAAATTTTAGCTATTACCTCCTGCTGTTATTCCATTGTGAATAAGAAAGGGATGTAAATATAATGCATTTATAAATTGTTGGTGCATTATACCCTCCTAGTTTCCTGCAATGTGCCCAACACAGCCCCCTTCTTCCTTCATTACATTGAGTATCTCCATTCATCACCTTCAGAGTGTTCCAAAACCCTCAAGTTTTCCAGGTAACATTTTGGTCATAGCTACCTGGTGTTGCTCCTGCCTTATCTCTTAATCCACTTATTTTACTTGTGTTATGGTAGAGATACTTTTGATTTAGACCACTTACACACATCTTTCATCACAATCTTTTCTATTTACCAGTGTTCATCTGTGATGGGGCTCTTGTGTCTAGCTGAGTTTCTGAAAAACAAGGAGTGTATAATCCATGCCATTTTCTGAATTATAACTTCTAGGTCATCCTACAGTTGACCCGAGACAGATAAGGATATACCTGAACTCCTTTCTGTGGTATTTGCCATGAAAAAGATGTGGGGTTTTATTCCTGCTGTCCCTTACCTTCTTGGTAATGCCCTATTTAATTCCCAGAACAGATGTAGTATAGTTTGTACAATACTCATATAATCCTGATTCTTCCCTTGAGAAGCGTTCAAGTTGCACTGTGCAATGCTCCTGTAGAAAACATGCTGTCATATATATTAACTGTGCCATGGATGTAAAACAAGACATGAACTTAAACTATCTCCTTGTAATTTATATATGCAAGCATTTAGAACTTCATTGCTTGCAGTGTACACATTGCGTGTGTATTTCTATATATATTTTGAAGAAAGATAGACTAAATAATATTAGTTATATGCACCTGTAATATCTCCAGTCTCATTTCTGTCTGAATCCTAAACTTTAAAAACAACTTGAGCAGCCTCAGTTGGTGAGTAATGCAAGAAAAACTTTCTCCCTGAGGGGCAATGCATATTGCTGTCACAACTTTTCCTCAGGTTTCTGTGTTATGTAGCACTTTTCTTAATGCCCTAGTTCCATGTCATTATGTAAGATTATAAGCATTTATTTTTTCCTATTTCTCATTTTCCAAACAAACCTAAATTTATTATTCATTTTAAAAGTTTCAAATTGGTAAAATGAACTGCAGTTCTACTGAATTATGTCTTATTATCTGGGACTGGTAGTACCTCAACCAGGATATTGGAAAAGCACCTTTGCTCTAACTCATTATGTGTTCTGTTCAGATAAGGATCTTTCTCCAAATTGAGGTGTGCCTTTTTTTCTCAATTCAGAAATACATAGCTAATACATAATAACTCAGTTACAACTGCATATATTTTAATAGAATGTGTCTTCTAAAGGAGACATAGTTTATTTAATAATGATGGTTTCTTCTTGGTCTGTATACTAGAATTGATTGGAGATTTACTTGGAGTCCCATGATAACAGTAATGTGGGTGTTTCACTTGAGAGTTCATATCAGATGCTATTTTAATGCCATAAGACCAGGGAAGGAAAGCAACAATTAACATAAATGTTTCCAGTGTATTTTGCTAATGGACATCCTATAAGAACTAAATACTCAAATTGTTAAAATATTGCTTAGTTGCATTGTTTTCTTGAGAATCAAATACAAGTAAAAAAACAAAACATTCAGTTGACTGTTTTTTGAATAGGAATTTCTCTGTTTTGCATGGGTCAGGTAAAAACAAACAGGACAATTTAACTTGTGCCTTGCTAGTGAGCTCCAGAGAGCATAATGCATAGTTGAATTTCCATGGTTCATTCAATCTTTGGCTTCTTTTTAAAGTGCTCTTAAAGACAGTTACTGTGATTTGAAAGGGTTCACCTCAGTTGTATGGGATTTTGTTTTACTTAAGATAATAAAAACTTTCAGTTCAGTCTTAGCTCAGACTAGTAGGATGTTGTGAGAGTAATTTTTATTGTCTTCTTCATCTCTACTTTAAATGACACATGTTCATTTTATCAGTAAAAGAGGTTTATTTACCAGATTAAGAAATTCTGAAAAGAACTTTTGCTGTAAATGAATGTTTTATTTTATGTGCTTCTAAAAATACGAAGTCTTTTGAGCAGCTACCTCATTAGTTTCTTCCATCTTCTGCATCATCTAGGAAAAAACATACATAATAAAGGAAAAGTAATTAGATAGGAGATGTTGGGAGTCATATACGTAGTGTATTTAAATATTTAAAATAAATATCTAATGTTGGTCTGGCATTAAAATTTTCTGGTTGGGCAGCATAATTTTTAACTGGGAATCTTACTAGCAGTGGCTAAAATCTCTAGGCCTGGGTCACTAGGAATCTGTATTGCATTCTGTCAGGTATCAGTCATGATACCTGCAGTCTCCCAGTTATAGCATACTCTGCTCATATGATTTGTAGAAGGTACAGGGTGTTTTTTTCTTCAGTTAGAGTTTTAGAACTTCATTATTCTTAATATCCAAATCAGATAAGTAACATGTATTCTTTCAAAAATGTTAGTGAATATAGCATGCAACGTATGTGCCAGATTGGTAATATATTGAGAAAGAAGTGATCAACAAAGCAAGTTTAAAATGCCATGATAAAGCATCATTTATTCCAGAAATTAGAGTCTGTGTCTTTGTCCTCTAGAGATGTCTCAGAGAGTCAAATTGATGTCTTGCATGTACTGCTAACTGATTGTGTGGAAATTTTTTTAAGTTCACTTTTTCTTTATTCTTCTGTCTTTTTTACCCATCTTCCCCCATTGTAGCAAATTAGACGGCCGGATGAAAGCAAAGGAGTTGCTAGTAGAGTTGGATCCCTCAAAGTAAATATGTTTCTAACATTTATTTTGCAAGTTTTCTTCTATAGCCTACACTTTTCCTTTTGAAGGGGGAGGTGTGGGGAGGGAGGGAAGGGGCTTTTCCATTTCTCACCATCCCATCATTTTTATTTCAGTATTCTTATTGCTGTTGGGTCACATTTTGTTTGTTTCTGTGCTACACATAGAACAACCTATTGAAGGCAGGCTGCCAGTTAGGTAGCTTTGGATATCACTAGAAGTAAGACTTTTTAAAGTGCCTGTAATTTGGTGATCATGATTAAACCACTTCTCTGATCTATGTTGCTTGTTTTCTTATAACTGACTGTTACATGGAGAAGTGATTTACTCATCTTCAAACTACTGCTTCCCATCTTGAAACATAATTAAACTTTTATAGTGTTCACACTTTTTGCATTTAATTCTGCAAAAGACCATTACAAGAGAGTTGAATCTTTCATATATATATATATAGCGCCTTTAAATTAGAAAAAAAAATCAAAGTAGATAAAGATGAAATGAAAGAGATTCACATGAGACTAAGAATGAAGCCACTATTTTGCTGATAGTTAGTATCTTCTGCCTTTTAATGTTTGTATAAACATACACAAATATTCAGATTGCTTAATAAAACAGGCAAATATCTAAACCAGTACCCACCATACAGTGTTCCACCCTGATAAATGGTTTTGAACCAAGATGCTGATCATATGCAGTCCAAGCCATTTTGATCTCAAGAGATGCCTCTTTTTCAGCTATCCAATTTTTTCACTTTTTTCCTACTTAATTTCCTTTTAGCACCTTCTCAACCACTAATTATTTTTTTTTCCTTCTGCATTCTCCTTGCCTTTCCTGCCTTCTTGGTTTATGATCTTTTGTTTTGGTTTTGTATGTAAGTGTATTGCATTTGTTCCAGGACAAGCCATCCTCTCTGTTCTCTAACACTGTTCTACAGCTGCTCTTTGTGAAAATGTTATTTCACTGAGCACAAAGAAGGGGAGGGAAAGGATTAATTACGCACCTCTTTCCGGTAATGCCTCCATTTAAATTGATCTTAGCATAGAACAAGAAGCCAGTTGTTACTTGTTTATACAAGTTCTAGCTAGAGGCATCTGTAGCATTCCTCACTGTCTGTGAGGCTTTATCTTTTCATCTTGTAATTTGGGAAGATGTTTTAATTATAGTGTAGATGAGAAGAGCAGGGTACAAGAATGAGGATCTGTTTCGGTGGGAGACATTCAGGACCACTGAATTCACATGGAGAAAAATACAAGAAAGCCACAGTTGCTGTGCTGGTTTTGAAAATTCTGTACATAATTGCAGTGACCCATGCATTTTAAGGCATGGGTCATCACATACAAATCTAGATGCATAATGCATGCACAAATGCAGAAGATGTAGCTTATTTAGATGGTGGGTTTCCCCTATTATTATGAAGACCCATTGATAGCTCATTTCAGATTAATATTTCTTTATCTGATTTCCCAGGAATTATTTCCATGACCCAAAATATATATGTAGACAGAAAATCTTCCTTATAGAAAATGCGAAATTCAAATTGAGGTTCCCAAACATGAAAATTTACCTCTAAAAATTCTTTTTATGGAAATAAATTCTAGAACACAGCCTTACCAATAAATAAGCAAATAAATAATTAAATAAACAAACAATGTAGCAGAGATTCGATAGCTTTAGAATTATAGTTCCCTTGATTTTTTTTTTCCCTGTAGTGAAAAAGAGCCATGTTAAGCAAAGATATCTTGCTTCCAGATTCCAAGTTTACTGAGCCTTGTATGTCTGTGTTGTTCAAAGCACTTTGATGTCTTGAAATGTTTTGGCAGAGGCAGTGAGAAATGCATTATGCTATGATTTATTAAAAACAAAATAAAACAAAACACAAAAACAAAGAGCAGAAGAAAAATGAAGGAAAAAAAAAACGTGACAAGAGAACAGGTTGCTTTTTCAATTCATTTTCTGATGTTTACATGTAGCTCCATCGAAAGCTGGAGGAGCTCAGAGATCACCCAGAAGGCAATGTCAAAGGATGCTCACTCCGAGTAAATGTACGATTTCACTCGGTGATCTGATTTTTTTTAAAACTTCTGCTGGCTGGTAACACCAAATATGATTGGTTTGTCCTCTCATTCCCATCTTTTTCCTTTCTCTCTCTATTTCTTCCTTTGTGTTTTCTTTCTTTTCTAGCTGGGGTTTCATTTTAATGTATGTGAGAAACCTGACCTGATTGACAGAGTTTGTTGTAAAGAATATCCTACTGCATTTTAATGAATGCTAATCAAACTGCTTGACTTTACAGAAACTAAAAAAATCCCTTTCCAAAATCAAAGTTGCGTATCTAAAAGTTTCCTGAATATTAAACTTAGCAATGAATAAAACAGATACCCTTAATTTCAAGGATAAAAATACCTTCTGCCAGTGATTGATAGTCTTTCCTGAACCAAAAACTATGGCTGATATAAGGTAACCCAAAAGCATATAGGTTCACATGTACCTCTGTCTTTGCCATCAATCTTTTCGGGTGCCTATTTTATCTCACAAAATAGGTCAATATTTGGTTGAATGACAGCTATGCAAATTTTGTTGCTTGTTTTTTTAGCAGACTAATGCAAAAAATTCTGCAGCATATTTCTTCTGTGTCACATTTGTTCTTTAATGAAAAAAAATTGTGAAAAAAGAATTAGGATCTAGTGTATCAGTCATGACACCCTATAAAGTCACCCAATTTTCACAGAAATATTTAATAAAGCAAGTCAAATCCAACATGACAATACAGACAGCAGTACCTCTTGTTTAGTAGTTCACCTCATAAATTAAGAACAGCTTTTCAGCAATTCTATATAGAAGTTTCTTTAAGCCACATAGTTTTGCATGTAATGAAAATTAGGAAAAAGTTTGTAGCAGAGTAGATGTGAAAGTTAATAACACTTCATCCCTTTGCACATCCATCCACTGAAGGGTCTCTCAATAATTTCTTTAGATTCATGTGCTCTTTATCTTCCATATAGTGTGATTGTTGTCATTCTCAGAACTATCATTCTAATGCATAATCCACTAAGGTTATACAGTGCAAGATAATTTTTGTAGTGAAAATGATTCAATAATTTTTGCCCCTTTTGGGTGCTTTTGCATATACAGCTTTGTATCTGACATACAGTTGATTGCTGCTTATTGTAGAAATTCTTGAGCTTATAATCTTTTGCAGGTCAAATACAAGGGAATTGAGCTGCTAATACTTTGGAGTTTTCTGTAAAATAAATTTCATTAAAGGACAGTATCTTTTTCCTGGCAAATATTTTAGGAATCAAGTTTTGGGGGGAATAAACTGTGTCATATATTAGATTTGGAGATAACTCACAGTCAAGACAAAGCAAGTTCCTTTATTTTAGACTACTCATTCTTAAATTCATGATTTAGTACTTAAAAATAAATGTAAAGCCAGGAAAAAAAAAAAAAAAACAAAGACCATGAAACATTGTACTACAAAAAAGGTGTTCTATTCCTACATTATTTCACAGAATGTCACATGGGGAAAGATTCCAAATTGAAAGCTGTGACTACATTAGCCATGGCAGCATGACATTAGTTGTCATGAAATTGTCCTGTTCCTCTGTGCCACTTTATCTGTTATTTCACGACCATACCCTCCATGATGGAAGTCAGTCAGTTAGTAAGGAATGTAAGTAAATAAATAAATATTCAATATATTCTGCATATGCCTTTAAGTTTCTTAAAACAAGCAGAACACATTGCTAAAATATGCTGCTTTGTCACTGCTGCTCTGATTCATGCAGTAAAAATGGATGCTCTAGACAAGAGCATTTTAAAAGACAATATACAAATGTCTGATCGAAGAAAAGAAATAGTGGACAGTTCTCAATAGCGGACAATTGGAGAAAAAAATAATGAGGGATCTGTTAATAGTTCATTTTTAAAATAATTTTCATTTTTTCCATAATGCTTTTGGAAAGGGTTTTAGATGTAGGGTTTTGATACTCCTACAATGTGGCAAAAGTATTGAATGATATGGGAGGGGGAGCATGTAGTATCTGATGGCCAGTCCCATAAGTGAAAATGAAATGCCATTGCACAATACTGTTAAGGTGGAACCTTTATTCCAGAATGAGTTGCAAAGATATTCTTTCCAGATTAAATTCAAAGGCCATTGGAAATATGTAGGAAACACTAGAATTCTGCAGAATATCACAGATGCCACCAAAAGTTTAGAAAGCTTGCCAGATATCTGAAATAAAATTGCACTGAAAACATGCATGATAATTTAGTTAATTAAGGAATTTTGATGGCTGAGTAGTTTTCAGTTTAATAGCTTTTAATATCAACAGTAATGCATAACCATTTACAAGGGAGTTATCCTGACCTAAGGTGTGGTTTTGCATTTCTTCTTGAGAAGTTCATTCATCTTGCACTTCTTTTTATGACTTAATACTTTGATCCCTTGAAGTGACCAGTTTGACACTGAACTGTTTAGAAAGCTTAGTGTTCTATCACTTGGGCAGGGTAGCATTCCCCCACTGCTGAAATTAATGTAGCAGTAGCAAGTAAGTGCAGTTGCTACTGGCATGAGCAACAGTGAAAGTGTTGACTTGTTTATATTTCATAACTCATAATACCTCCCAAATTTGATACCCCTCTGGAAGTGTGGAATTACTCTGAAATTCAACAGAACAATACTGCTTCAATTTGTGCTTTGAAGACTTTTTTTTAGATCTTTGGGGTTTTGGGGTTTGGGTTTTGGTTTTTTGGTTTTTTTCTTATGGTAGTTATACAGGCTGCGAATATTAAATACAAGTTTAATTTCTGCAGAAAAATATTATGGAATGCCCATGAGAAAAAAATTATATCCAAGTACAGAGTTCCCAAGCAATATGCCGAACAATTTTTTGTGGCTTTTAACCAGTATGGTTCCAAGTCAAATATTCTGGTTTTTTTCAGGAAAAATGTTCTCAGAATTCATAGCAGTGGCCAAATACTTTCAATAGATTATGTTAAATGGAACCAGGATTCTAATTTTTCATACAGACCCGTGTGTCTCAGAGTCTATGGTCTCCTGCATGCATTTTCTCTTACCTTTAACTACCTGCCTCCTTTGGCCATGATGAAGGATTAAATTTACATTACTCTTATTCTTGATCCTAACATTCACTTAGTCAAGATCTGAGTCAAGCCAGTGAGGCCTTCAGACTGAAAACAAATTACTCTTGCAGCGTTTGAACCAGGTTCTCAGTTGGTGTAAATAGCTCTTTTAAAAGAATTCTCACAGTGGTGAATTTCTGTAACTGACAATTTGACCCCTTAAATTGAATGTTTTTGAGGGAAAAGAGCCCAAATGCCAGCACATTAACTTCACCTAACATAATATGTAGGGGTTGTCAGGTAGCATACCAAACAAGGAGAGCTGCCCCCTCTCTCAAACTGGACAAAACAGTCACTGAAGTTCATATATGACAAAAAATTATAAGTAGAGTAGGTGATAGATTGTATAAATATCAAAGGAGCTTGAAAACTTATTGACATTTAATTTTAATAGCACAGAAACAGTACACTAACAAAATCCCAAAATCAGTTAGATGCTTAAAAATGGAGACCAGTTAGCAAAAAAGCCATGACATAGAAATGATCAGGAAATTATAAGTGTGCAGCAGATTAAACATCGCACTGTGTGATTTTATTGAAGATAAACAGTAATCCCCGTGTGCTGTGAGCATAAACCTTTCCTCAAGAACATTAGGTCAGTTTGGAACTGCAGCACTTCAGTATACCTTTGATTTCATCATTATGAGAAAATGAAACGGGTACATTGAGAGTCTAGACATGTGTGAATAAGAAGACAAGAATTGGATGTAACATCAGGAGATGAAGGAAAACTGTGTATGTCTGTGGTTTTGAGCATAGGAAGAAAAAATATAATAACAGCTGGTATCTTATTGAGGGGAGTATTATCATTTACTTCTATAGAACTGGAACTATGAATACAATATTACTTAAAGTTATTAAATTCTAATTGGAATAAGACTGAAGGTAAATGGTTCCATTATTATGAAAATATGGATAATTAGATTACAAGATACTTTGACAAGGAAAGTGATAGCATTCTACTTAGAGTAGTTACCTCAGAGAAAATTTAAGTGCACAAATGTCTAGCATGCCCCTTGTAAGTTGGTGTGAGGAGTAGGCAACATGAGCCAAGTTCGTCAGATTTTTGTGGACTGCGGTTCCAAGCCTTCTGATCATTGTTGTTTCTGTGTATCTCGTTTCTGATACATAAAAAACTGATGCCGTGATGATTCTTGCAATTCATGCATTCTTTGGATCCTCACCTGCAAAACCAAGGCTAATATTTTATTCCATGCTGTTGAAAGACAAACCATGGGAACAATGGCTGGATATTATTTATTAAAATCTTGATTAGAGCCTCATCCAAAACTCTTAGGTGAATAGCTGCACCCCTGTTCTGAGCAAAAGCCCACCTTATCTTTCTTAGAAAGATTTCAAAGCAGTATTTCTAGAAACAGTTTTTCTTTGTCAGAAGAGGATCTTTCCTTTTTCTTTTTTTTCTGTAATTATAAAATAGACTGTGTAAGAATAACAGTTGATTTCTTAAAACTGTGTTTTTCAGTCTTGCTGTTTGTCTGAAGGAATTTTGTAAATTTGTCTTAATCCTTCAGCAAATCATCTCATAAAATCAGTTTAAGAAAGCATTTTGCCAGTTGAAAATGCTGACTGTGTGTGAATATTTAAGATGATGTTAAGTGATTGAAATTTCCTTAGTGATGCTGTCTAGAAGAGCAAATACAGAATGCCAGAAAGAAGCAAAAATATTTTTGGAGTATTGAAAACCTTTCAAGAAAGAAAAAAAAAAGTTGTATATTTAATGGAGACATAAATTAGCACAGACCAATGTGACTGTAGAAATTTCCTGGAAGTGATATTTTATATTTCAATGAAATATATGGAATACACATTTAAAACTGAAAAATATTCTTGAAAGACTCTTATGAATATTATGTTCTCTGCTCAGTCCGTCATCTACCTAAGTCAGCAAGTGGTCACTAACAACCTGTGTGGAAATCCTTGCTGAAGTCATCTTTACCACAAATGTATCCAAACTGCTGTACAGTTTTTTAAGTCTAAGAAAGTTTTCCTAAGGCTTCTGATAATTCATTTTTTCACCCGTAGTTAAAAGTCAGGACATGATTTTTAGTGCATTTATAAGAACTGGAGTTTTTTTACATTTCATTTTTTAGATTGCTTTTACTCCTTCTTCAGACAGTGAAACATGAAATATTTTCACCCAAAGAAACGATTTTCCTATAAATTACTGGGGAGTCCTTTTTTAATACTTGAGTTATGTCTGAGTGATTAATAGTTTAGAATAATGACTATCATGTATAAACAAAATGTGTCTTAAGCAATCAGTAAAACTGTAGTGTTACCAATTAACTTGTGTGAACTTGCACTGAAAGCTCTTGACAGTGGACAGAGTCCCTCAAGAATCACACACTTTACATTGCTTAGGAGCATAATCTGCAGATTTCTACTGACCTATATCTGGCCATTAGTCACCGAACTTTGCAAGTTATTCTGGGTTTTGGGGCAGTGTGATTGAAGAAAAACCTCCCTTGTCAAAATGCTGGTTCTGAGTATGTCAACACATAAAGATATTCAGAGCCTCTTATGGGTTTTCGCCCATAAGACTGTATCCTTTGCAGACTTAGAATAAAACTAATACTTTTAAATGAAACAGATCAGTAAAGTTTTGTCCTAGAATACCTTATTGTCCTAAACATAGTGTTGTCAGATATTTAGAGGAGGAAGAATTTATATTTGTCTTCAGATTCATCATTAGTTTTAATTATTTTTCAAATACGACTTTTTTTTTCTTTAAGAAGCTTCCACCTTAAAAGGCGTAAATTTGGAGTTTCTCAAATAGCTGGTCATGGAAACTTATTAACCCCCTGCCACTATCTCAGTGCTGGAACCACCTATACAGAAAACCTTCTGAGACCCTTACTGTGCCACCATTTCTTTTTTAACAATGTTTTCTTTTCCCCACTGCACAACCAGGCTCGACTCCCTTCGTGCTCATCCACCTATAGTGTTTCTGAGGTATACTTTGCACGTGTTCTCTCACACAGTCGACCTGCTCACCCATCACACTTTTTTGATTTTATTTACTTTTTTCTTTTTTTTTGCATTGCACTGTGCACAAGTGGGGAAAAATCAGCTTGGGGGGCAGATTTTGCATGATCAATCTGCAACCATGTTCAGCATGGTTTTAAAATCACTGCACCAGTCTGGGACCACCATGATGTATAGTCCAGTAATTAGGCAACTGCTACATAGCATATAAGCATAAGTTAAATGATCAAAGCATCCTTAGTTATCTCTTACTTTAAGTAAAAATAACAAACTTAGAGATGTCAAGGCTTCAAAACACTTCACTTGTTAGTGTGACCCATTTTTGGACAGTGAGACTGGAAGGACTCTGTAAAGATGGCCATCACGTTATGATTGCTAATTACCTGTCTAGATATAGGTGGGTTTATGACACCTGAAGTTCGTTATTAATTCCCAAACTTCTGGCTCAAGTCAGTACCTGCCAAAATGCATCTACCATTTTAAATACTTCCATATCAGCTTCATGATGGTCTTCTATAATGAGGTATGAACCATCTTAACAAGAATTGAAGATGTAAATACTTTCAATTGTAATTAGAATTGGGAAGAAAGAAGAAATATGTGAAGATAAACTAGAATTCACAACATCATAGGATAAAAACAAAGTTTATAGAATACTGTAAAATTAATTCCATGACCTGCTGCGTAAAGGTTAGGTTTCAGCATATGATTATAATTGATAAATGGATAAGTATCAAAAAGATGGACTTAAGGTTTTCTGCTATACTGAATCAGTCTTGAGCATGTATAGTTATTTATTCAGTATTTTAAAACAATCCCTTAAAGTTGACAAGATCCCATAAGAAGTTAACAGTTTGCTCTATCTCGCACCATGGGCCAGGTTCTAGACCTGATCTGAATGTTCTATTCATGAGCCATTTAAAAAATGCAAACATGAAGAGCTCACCTACTCAATCACTTTGTCCCTAAGCAGAAAGACCCGTACCTTGCTGATTGTGTGTAATTTGTTCTCAGAAGTTTCAGCTTCAGCAAGCAATTTTTCCTAGCACTTCCTAATCCTTAGGAATAAAATTTTATTATAGTTTCAGTGTATGAATAGGCAAAAGATCTAATAGAACAGTTCTTACGAAGAAAGACGCTTACCAGTTTTTCTGTCATAGACAAGCGTAGACCAATAGTTGCTGTCTGACTCTATGGGCAGACAAGTAGTTCTCAAAATAATCAAGTGGTGTTCTTAACAGCACCTGATATATATTCTGCAGTTCGTTGTGCTTCATCACTGTATTATATGAAAGCATCATTGTTTTTATCATGATTATCATCAAAACACCAATATGGAATAAATAAATTTTACTATACTCATGTGCACACAAAGACACTTTTTTCAAAGCTAATACCGGAACAAGAAGTTAAGTTTAGTGCCTACAGGCGCAAGACAGAAGCCATCCTCAGTCCGCTCTTCTGAATATCTGTATGAAATTAAGAAAAAGGAGTGGATCAACAGGCATTTTGTCATTCATATCAGCAAAAATTATGAATATGCTCTGACAGATTATGAAGTCAGTAAGTCACTTTCAGGGAAATTGGAGTTTTCTTGCTTTGCCTGCAACTTAAGCCATTTGTCCTCCCCTCCCCTTTATGGAGGGATCACTGTCTTCAGAAGAAATACAAACTAACATACTGCAGCTGGTGACTGGTCAGCATGTATGGGTCTTCTGCTTGATCAGATTCCAAAAACTTTTTTGCCTTCTCCAAAACTATCACTGCTTTGCAATTTGTGCTAAAGAATCAGATATCTGAAGTGGCACTGCAAGACTGTGCAAGCAATTCATCCTTCATACTCTGTCCAAAGGCAAGATCTGCATATCTAAACTGCAAATACCCTGGCTGTCTGCTGAACCACATCTTGTGATGCAGTAGCTGATCAGAATTTCATGCTCACAAAACACACAGCACGAGATATAAAAAGCACACGGTATAAAAAAAATATGGATACATTATTCTCTGGTGGCAGACTACTACCCTGTGTGTTTTTCAGCAGAACATTCAAGCCACTGACAGATCCAAAGGAATAAATCAATTGAAACTGAAGATGTCTGTAGCCATTGTAACTATTTGAAGAGGCAGGAAGGGATTTAAGGTTCCCTGGGGTCCATAAAGGATTTGCAGTCTAGTTACTATGGTTTTAAGAGAATCTTCATTCAAAAATACAGCTTAATGTCAGGATGCATGTTAAACAATGCTCAACATCATCCTCTATTATTTTGGAAAATGGGAAAGGCTGCTATGAGTAAACATCCTGACTTCTAAATTAAATGATAGAAAATCTCCCGAACTGAAGTATTGTTAAATCAACTCCAAAAGCCTGCAAGTAGTTTTGATCATGGGAAGCAAATTAGTGATGGTGTATTACATGATGTCTCATACCCAGGGCAGGGAAAAGAAACACACTTCTGATAGGATCTCAAGGTTGGTTTTTGTTTCCACACGTATTTCTGTGGTTCTTATTCCAAAAAAATATTTTTCTTAAGGTAATTCTTAAAGCAGAAAGTTTAGAGCTTCCTAATTTTCTGCATCTGAGTCATCATCAGAGGATATCTGGAAAAAGAGAAATAGAATTGGGGTAGATTTCAGCTGAACCTGCCTTCTGACAAAGGTACAATGAAAGATAAAAGAGATAACCTCATATAAATGATTTCTGAAATCTCTTTTTAGGAAATAGGTGTATTAGATTAATTGTAAAAAATTTCCTCACAATTTTAATTGCTGAGAAAAGGTCTGGAAATGGATTAATTGGCACTTGTAGAACTCAAATTGTCAAAAAGGAAAGTCAGTGTACTATGAAGGATTTCCTGTCACATAGAAGGTCTTTGATTGAAGAAGTGAAAGATCTTCCAGCAGAATATAAACAGGACCTGGGTATTCTGCATTGTGAAGAATTTGAGGTAGAATTTGCTGCCTGTTTTTTTCATAGAAAACATCCTTGTAGAGGCTATTTTGCATCTCAGAGTCAAATAATTAGAAAAAGCTTCTTTCAATCTGTTCCTTTTTATTGTCACCAGTAGCACAAGTGGAACTGCAAAAGTGGTCAACTGATGCCTATTTGAGATTAATGGGCAGAAAGATTTTAGAAACTTCTACTTGCTTTTAGGTACAGAGAGGTTGTTGAGTTGCAGGCATTATAGTATGGGAGTATTATACACTTAGGAGTATTGTATACACTATAGGAGTATTATACTCTTAGCCCCAGTCAGCCCCTTAACAATTCCACTTGTCTGTAATGAGGTCTTGTCTTTGGTTCAATTCAGTGAAATTGAAGTGAGTTTCTTTAAAAAGCGATTTCCTTGTGTCAAGAGAAGTAAAGCTTTAATTCTCTAAAACGGTATGATGATAAAATATAAGTTTATATTCTCCTTAAATTTCACAATATGCAATATAGTTATTCACTCTTGATGAAAACCAGTTAGCTTCATACTTGTAATTTTTGTGGATGTTAGCAGAACTACTTAAAGCGTTTTTCTAAGAGTTAAATTATTAATTAGGACTTACAATGACTTAACAGTTGTGCAGTATAGTCTGCGTAGAATAGATATGTAATTTACTTATCATTCAGTTGTCAAAAACCATAGCAATTTATTTTTAAATAGTAGTAGTTCACTTAAGGTATTAAATCAAATTGGCTTCACTTAAATTTTTAGAAGTACTCTGACATCAGCTTGTATCTTAAAAATATCATTCACAGTGTAAATCGAACAGATTATTCAGTGAAGGTCCATAGTCTCCTCCTAATTTATAAAATTACACTTAGGTAGTGTTATGCAATGGCACCATTTTTTATTCTCATTTGTATCTCAAACTTTCTATTAGCAGCATCAGTTTCTCTCTCCCTCTCTCTCCCTGTCCTCTGGCTTTTGCATGCGCTGTGTGTTTGGCTAAAAGCGTAATGAAGGAAACCTATTGATCTGCTTGCTGGAAGGATAGTGGCAACAACATGTTTATTGCAGTGCTACTCCCTGCTTTCTAAAAAATTAAGTTTTTCAAAGAGGAAGACACTCAGGTCCATAGCTTGTCATCTGTTTTATTTAGCCTCATTGAGTGGTTAGAACATGATGTCTTTTATTGTGAAAGATCTGCAAAATACTGCATTAGTTCTCTCTCCCACAAAGAATATTATTTCCATAAAGATAGATTTGGAATATGTATTGTCTGCATACTGATTGATGGGATTTAATTATATACGTAGCATTGTTAATAACATAGCAGAGAAGTGTATTATCTTACCTGATAATAGAGAGTCAGCAGTACAGGGAGTTAAGGAGCAGTATTCAGAGAACAAGAGGAAATACTATTTCCTGCAATAGGTAGTTGAGTTCAGAAGACCATTCAGAGACTGCATGAAGATTGTTAAGTGCTGTAGGTTTAAGTATTTTATATAGCGTACATTACAAAATGTTGTAAATAACTGAATCTTGTTCTTCAGAATTAATGCCAGGTAAGAGACTGGTTCTCCTTCTGTTTAGACTAGTTTGAATAGAAGGCAGTGCTGAAAGACCAGGAACTGCAACTATGGCTTTCAGATGTTTACCACCAGCATAGAACCTGAATTCAGTTTTAGGTACAGGATGCTAAGTTCACTGTTGATATCTATTGTAAATCGGCTCTGCTTAGCACAAATTGAGTACATGTAAGCAGGTCCCCTGTTCTTTTCTCTGATTTCATGCAGAAGTCCAGCAGATAGAGAATTTGGTTCATTACATCTGGCATACTCATATACTGAGCCATTGAACAGAAATTTCTGCATTAAATTCAGATTCCCTATCTCGTTGCCTTATGAATGCCATATACTTTGTAGAGATGCTCTTTCAAACTTGAAATAATGTTTTTTCCAAGAAATAAATGAACATGACAGAGCCAATAAGGATCCAATAATCATTTGGGGGTTGTCCAACTATGTTGGCACAATCTACTCCTGGTCTTCTGTGGTTTTGATTTGGTTTGTTTTTGCCATTGCTAACAGAACAATAATTTTTAAAGTAAAATTAGAATTTATAGGTATTTCTCTTTCAAACATGAGCAAAAACTCAGAACTTTCAATTTGGCAATAGTCATTTAAAGGATTGCATTTTGATTTGCTAATAGTACCACCTTACTCTAGGCTTAAGAAAAACTAATTAATTAAAATTCTTACTTTTAGAGAAATTGGTTCCTCAGTGCACATTAAAATGCAAAAATATATGAAAAAGGAGCGATCTTCCTTATTCATAAAAATAGTTTTGCTAGTACTATCTTCATTCATAGTTGAGGATTAGGATTACAAAATGTCTTCTGTAGCATTCTGTCTGCCATATGACAATAGAGTATGGCAAAATTTCCAAGTTACATGAGGAAGGACAGTGTGTTTCTGCAATAATCTGATCAAAGAATACATTAATAACTTTGATTAATGATATCTTAGACAATTTTTTTTAATTCTTTACAAATGTTGCTATATTTGCACTTTAAATACTATTTATCTTTGTTCACGTATTGCTGAGTCTCAAATTAGATCCATTATTAGTTCATACATTCAAAATAGAAGCAAAATTTTACCTAAACCTGCAGCTTCTCTGTGCATGGTATTTAGCTTTTGACTTCTGCCAAATAAAAGTATCCCTTCACGTTAACCTTTTGCACTTTCATTCTGTACTAATAAATTCAATTCAAGCACTAAGTTAATTTAGAAAAAAAACTATTTAACATTTGGGAGAGTGGTAAAAGATAAGGTTTTGAACAGCATCTCATTTTTTGTTAGAGATTTTGGCTTAAACCTTATCTGTTCAACTTAACAAAATTGCAATACTTTTTATTGATTTTTATTATGGTAAAATGCTTTCCAGCTCTACATTTATCAGAGAAAGAGCAAATAAATAAATTCTGTACTTTTTCATCTGGAATTTAAATTTCCCTACCTTTTGTTTCAAGACAAATCTTTATATTTCAATTTTTAATTAATATTCCTCCTTGCTTCTTGTGCCACAAAATAGGAAGACATTTTGCCTTGCCTTACAGTCGAGATGAGCAATCCTTTATGAAACGATTTGGATCAAGCCAAAGAGCTATCAATGTCATTTTCTTTTTTTTTTTTTNAGCTTAGACTCCTTTGCATTTTCCAAAGTCAGTCTTGCCATTATTTCACTGTAAATACATCCACGTAAGCAAAGGGTTTTTTTCTGTTTTCTTGTGCTCTACCATACCTTGGACTGTATGGCAATAAAACTGGCTTGATTAGATGTAACTGTGACGGTTTTTTTATAAACCACTGTGTTCTTTTAAAATCTAGTATTACGCTGCTCACCAGCTTACAGTGTTTAGAGTTTATTTGTTTACTACTTAAATCAGCTTGTTTGAGAAGCCAGACATTATTTTGCATTGTGTTACACTAGTAATAACATTTAGTGCAACTGTTCTCTAGCTCCAGCTCCCAAAGCAATCTAATTCTGAAGAGTCAGCTTTAGTAATAGAATCTATAAAAATTAGTCTAAAGTCTGAAATAGCAGTGAATCAAAGTAGAGCAAAGCTTCTACTGCTGTTAGAGCTTTTGGAGTAATCACTAATGTAAAATGCCATGCATGTGATTTAATTTACATGTATCTCTAGTGGGCAGTGTCTGTTTAAATACTTGGAAATTAAATTAGATATTCACAGCAGTGTCAGTATCAGTAATGCACAGCTCAAATGTCAGTGGGTTCCCATCAGTGCTCCCTAAATTATCTTCCTGTTTTTCCCATTTTTCAAATGCTGCTTTGTAACATGGAAACAACTTCTTTTTGCTAAGCATTATTGCCATAAACTTTTTTTAAAAAACTGGAGGGCAGAATGAATGTCCTTATTCTCAGTATTTTCTATTTTTCTTTCTAATCTTTGGTTTCCAAAATTCAGTGCTGCTACAAACCCAGCCAAATTAGTGTTGTTTTCTCAGGTGCATAACTGCTGTGGTGGTTGCTGTTGTGCTGGACCTTGCAATACTGACTGCCAAATTCATGACAGCACAAAAGGAATCTTACCCTGTTGAGCCTTTGAGGCTCAAAGCAAAATTTGAAATGCAAACCCTCTTTATTTGCATTTCTGGTTACTTTCAAAAATAATTTCTAACTTGGGTTTAGCAACAGTTTCTAGTGCAACATTTGTTCAGTTCCAGCCTCTCTTTCTATAGCTTATGAACCCTCTGAAATCTTCATGTTATTCATCCATGACCATTCTGATTTCACTTTAAGGATTCTCCTCAGAAGTATATAGTCTGTGTGTCTGTCTCAGCTCAAAGGCAGAAATTTAGCTCTTCACACAATAAGTTCACTGTCTGATATTTACTACTCAGATGGATTAATGAAATGAAGATTTATTTTTCTTACAGTTGTTGCTCTCTAGTTTGAATCTTAAACTTTAAAAAGCTTTATTTCTTTTTATAATTGAAAGTGTACAAGACTGAGGTTTTGACTGAATATTGTATACATCAGAGACTATAATATACATGAGATATAAGATTATTATTACCTGTGGTTACTAGTTTTGGCTCTTGTACTTGAAGCCCTTCAAATTTAATCCTCCTAGCTCAAACAACAATATTAAGCTTAACTAAAATCAATTTCTTTGAAGTTATGCTAGTGCAGAAATTATGATCATACTACATGGGGAAACGTGTTTTGTTCCTGCTCACATAGTTTAAAAAGTAGTCCAACTATTCACTTTAGAATGATAATAACTATAAAAATCTCCAACCAAAATTTCTGGGAAACACCAATGGAAAAAGGTGAAATTTAACTTTAAAGATGCTTTAAAAATATAAGAAATTGGGTGATGGCTTTTGCTGACTCTTTGGGCGCGAACGTTCACTGCTCATTTGATTGGTGGCTTTTGAAGCCACAAAGTCACAGAACAGAGTTTTTAAGTGTTGATTGCTTTGTTCCTGTTTATGTGTTTTTGTATTCCTTTAACATAGAAATACAAGGAATGTTACCTATGTGGTCAGCTTCCAGGAAGATAAGATTGTAAGCATGAAATAGGAGTTGTAGGCTTTGTTAGCCTACAAGTTGGAGTCAGACTGCTTCAAACTTCAGTGGAGAGATGCTTTTTCACTCCACAGACCTTGGATCAAAGGGATGGAGGCCCATAGGCCTAGAAGCAGATAGGACCAGAAGCAGTAATGCTAAAAATTCCAAACATGCCTCTGCCAATTCCCCACTAACATTTATTCACATATTGACAATAACTAGATATTAAGAAAATTAAATCGTGTTTCCCAGCAGTAGCAGGTGTGGTGAATGGCGACTCCATCTCTGCTGCTTCTGGAACAGAAAGCGCAGTGCTGTAGCAGGAAGGCCTGAATGGGTGCCAAGGAAGCCTCTGTCACATTTTCTTTCTCCACATTAGTGCTGACTTAATTTTTCTTGCTGAAAAAACTTCTTAACTTTTCTTGCTGAAAAAAACATTTTCAGGGGTGCTCATTTTGTGTGTGTCCTTCTTGAGACACATACTGTGTGATTCTCATGTCACACCACAGCTGGCAGTGTGCACTCCCAGCCCAGAGAGCCAAGGGTGTCCTGGGCTCATCCAGAGCAGCGTGGGCAGCAGGGCCAGGGAGGGGATTCTGCCCCTCTGCTCTGCTCTGCTGAGACCCCACCTGCAGGGCTGCATCAGCTCTGGGTCCCAGCACAGGAACCACATGGACCTGCTGCAGTGAGTCCAGGGGAGGGCCACAAGATGATCCAGGGCTGGAGCACCTCTCCTGTGAAGAAAGGCTGAGAGAGTTCGGGTTGTTCAGCTTGGAGAACAGAAGGGTCCACAAAGACCTCTGCAGCCTTCCAGTACCTGGAGGGAACTACAAGAGAGCTGAAAAGGGACTTTTCACAAGGGCATGTACTGATAGGACAAGGGGAAATGGCTTTAAGCTGAACGAGGGCAGGTTTACATTAGATGTGAGGGGTAGTGAGACACTGGAACAGGTTGTCCACAGAAGTTGTGGTTGCCCCATCCCTGAAGTGTTCAAGGCCACGTTGGCTGGGGCTCTGAGCAACCTGGTCTAGTGGAAGGTGTCCCTGCCCATGGCAGGGGGTTGGAACTTGATTACCTTTAAGGTCCTTTCCAATGCAAACCATTCTGTGATTCTATGCGGAGCATTCCAAATGCATTTGAAATAAATGGCAACTGAGGATCTAATCTCTGCAATCCAACTGTAGGCATGACAGGTTAAATTTAGTCTAGATGTCTCTGGGCCTCAGTTTCCCATTTCTAAAATCAAGTCTTCCCTCTGCTTCACAAAGATTTTACGAAAATAAATACCTTCATGTGTATTACAAGGTTTTGTTTTGTAGAACCGAGCCCAACAGAGAAATCTATAAAGAATTAAATAATTACCCATTTAGCAGACAGTTTGAATAATGTTTAGTAAGAAAAACATGAAACTAGTCTTTGAGCAGGGAGATTAAAATGAAGTAGCCTTATCTTGTCTTATGCAGGAACCCTGCTGACAATAATTATGATGAAATTACGATGCCTTTGT
This sequence comes from Daphoenositta chrysoptera, assembly GCA_013397915.1. Lineage (NCBI taxonomy): Eukaryota > Metazoa > Chordata > Aves > Passeriformes > Daphoenositta > Daphoenositta chrysoptera. Next base: position 650,670 of record VZRO01004529.1, read on the forward strand.
GTCAAAGGAAAAATGAGTTCCACACGTAACATTGATCTGTCCTAAGTGTTGTTTCACTTAAACTTGCCAATTTTACTTGACTACATTTGAATAAAGAATTACTTTTAAATTTTATTTTGAGGGTCACACAATTCAAAGAAATATAATTTCCTTTCCTTTTTTTTTTTTTTTTTTTTTTTTTTTTGCGGTAATATGGATATCTCACTGTTTTAATGCTGCATTGAAATTGGCTGTTGCTGGATAAAGAAAAGTGTGAAAATAGTTGAAATTTCATTAAAAAGCAAAATACTTGTAATAGAAATGAAGCTTTTTTAAATGTCAACCACACTAGTCAAGGGTTGGAGAGTAATTTATGGTGTGCTTGAAGACAAGGATTTTTATACATCACTCATATATCTGATTAAAAACAGCTTTAAAAGTTGGTTAATCTGGAATGGACAAGGAGTTCAAAAAGTCTTAGTGCTGGTCAGATAGGATATAACTTAGACATCTGATGCATACTTGTAAGGCTAAGTGGTTTGTCACTCAAATTGCCGGAGTGTGAAATTATATGAAAATAGGCAAGTAAATACCATTTCTGTGGCAAACAATAAGGATAACAGGATTTTTTTTTTTTTTGCCCTTTTACCTCTTAGGAAATACTTCTTATTCTCTTAGCCTTTGCTTACACTAGCTGCTTCTGAAACTGGAGAATATTTCCAGGGCATTTAGAGAATGTTCAAGATTTTCGTTCAAACAAATAAAAGTTCTTCTTCACAGTTAGTAATACAAGTAGCAGATTGTTTTATTTTTCCAAGTGCAGTGTTTCTAGAGATTTCTGGTGTCCTACAAATCCCACCTAGCGCAGGTTAGAAATACCTGTTGGAGTTCGTGCACAAATTTGCCAATTATGTTTATGATTTGATTTAATATGGGCTTTAGCTTATAGAAGATATTTGATCTCTTCATATTTGGGTATTGTAATTAATGCAGCTTCTCTGAATAAAAATCAGAATTATCTTGAATAACATCCAAACCACCCCTAAAATACCATGGAAACGTGCCAGTGTTACTCATACAGCATTATCTATATGCTGGCCCCTACTCCTAAGAACACAAAATGCAGCTCATACTTTTTTCTCATACAAAGGTAAACATTTCATTAAAATTACACTGAAGAGAAGAAATCCCTCTTTGCTTCTTTTAATTCTCAGCTATGAAGCCTATACTGCAAGTTCACAGTAGCCAGTTTGCTTTCCTGTTAGCTGACTGTGGTTTGCTATTTTGTCTCCTTTTTTGCTGTAAATATCATAGTTCTTGCTGTTTTCTCATTGTGAGGTGTTCATCTCGCAGTTTTAGTTGGTGTGTAAGATTTCTTTGAACCCTCTTCTAGAAATAAATGTGTTGATTTTACCTCTCCAATGGACAATGTCAGTTTCTGTTGAGAGGGGACTAATCCCAGAAAACTGCGCTTTGCCTTTTCATTCAATATTGTTCAAAATATTGGATAATACCTTTTTTTTTAATACTGCTCCTGTAAAAGGAACCAATTCAGCCCTTACATTTTTATGGTGTATTCATCAACCCACTTCCACTGTCCTGTTTGAATAGTAGTTAGGATGAACCATAATCTGGCCGTAGAATTCCATGTGTGTGTTCGTAGTCTACTGGGAAGCAATTATCAAAATTAAATAAATCTGTATGTAAAGTGTGGGTGACTAGAAAAAAACTCAGATAAGAGAGCACAGTAATATATGGATGAAAACAGTGACATATTCAAGATTTAAAATTGACTTTTTTCATGTCCAGTCTACCAAGCATAACACTTAATAAGTTGTAAAAATCTGCTCCTAAAATGATTTTGGCTTCAAATAATTTCCTGTTTATTTCTTCCCACTGACTCCAAATGAGTGATTTCTTGCGTGGAATGCCACATTATTAATTATTCATACTTAAATTTTGATGAGCTGAATCCCACCATCAGTAGTGCTTGTTTTAAAAATTCTGTTTATGAGTAATGTCTGCTGCTATCAAATTCCTCGTGCTCACTTTTCTTTCCATTTCAGAAGTGGTCTTAGTATAATAAAAAAAATTATTCTCTTATTTTGAACTGACTTTAGTCCTAATTCAGATGGCCATAAAGCATTCTCTTAAGACCTTGTGTGTTCAGCTCAGTGTAAAAGTGTTGTTTGAATAAGAATGGATCCCTGTAATAGGAAGATTGCATGTTGTAATAGGATTATTTAATCCTCACATACTTCATTGAATGTTTTCTGAAGTACACAATTCCAGATGCACTTTCTTTTTTGAACTGGATGATCTTTAAGATCCCTTCCGACCCAAGCCATACTTGTGAATGTTTTTTTAACAACTTCATTTTTATATTCCATTTTATTTCAATCAAAGCTATTTTCTCTGTTCTTCAGGTTAGATTTAACCCAGTTTTTTAAATGAAGTCAACAATGTATTTCATAGCATTTTTTTATTTGCTCGTAGTTTAACCTTATGGATATTGCTTAGAATAACATGTCAAAATCAGTTTTTAAGGTATTATCAGAGCAGCTTGAGACATTGTTATTCATGGTTTAGTTTTCTCTTATCTATTTAGAGACACTGAATAATGTATGTTGGACTCTTAGAGGATAAAAAGTACTTTAGGCAGAAGACACTGTGCAAAGCCCTACAGTTATAAATCAGATCACATGTGATTTGAAATCTGTTTAAAGCAGGCAAATATTTCAGAGACCATTTAAATGGCATGTGCACGGTGTATATTGTACAGAACTCAGGTCATGTAATTACTAATAAATCTCATGCAGAAAAAAAGCAGCAGCAGCATACTTTCCCCCATCATAGCAGATAAGTTGTCTTCATAAAGCTGCTGAAGTTTCAAGGAAAGGCTGTATGACTTACACACTTTCTCACCAGCACTAAGTGTAGTAGGTGCAATACCTCCTGAGCAGGCCTGCCTGGTGTTTGGGAGAGTGAGAGGAATACAGTTCTGAACTTGTTAACAGCTGCTGTGCTTTGCTTACCCTGCTTCCTTCATTACAGCTTGGCGAGCTCATTCCCTCTGCTGTACCTTAGTCCTCTGTGTCTGGCTATGTTTGGGTTTCTGCTGGTGGTTCCACATTCTGCATGCTTTCCTCAGAGTGGAGCAATGTGCTTTCCCATAAGTGCTAAAGGTTATGGGTCAGCCTCCTACAGGCTCTGTGTTCCTGAGAAATGGGCTCTTTCTGTTGGTAGTAACTCATGTTTTGATGTCATTGTTCTGAATTGTTCTTCATGTTGTAATATTGAGTTAAAATGTACTCCCGTAAGAGTTAGCTTTTCATATTGGGCTGGAAACTCTTCATCTTTTTCTAGCAATTTGTTTTATTATAACCAATGGCTTTTAATTGTACCTCCCATAATGAAGAGCTGACTTAATACTCTGTGCTAATCTTGTTATGACTTTAAAAAGGTAAGTAATTTCTCTAACCATTCCTAACAGTCATGGTAAAGTGTTAAAGGGTTTCTCAGTTTTCTTTTTTCGTTATTTTTCACATGAATTCTTCACTTGTAGCATGAACTTTTCTGTCTTTTTCTATTTTTCTTGTAAAAAAAATTTTAGATTGAATTTTGTTTGCAGCAAAACATATTATGTAAATTTAAATTAATACAATTTAGTACAGCCACAGATTTTTTTTTCAGACCAATCATGACTGATAGATAGAAGTTGTCAGCAGAACTCTTTATTTTTACCATTCCCTTTATTTATTTTTGAGTACTTTATTTCACATTCTATTTACTACTTCAGCCTATGGGAGAAAGCTTACTCTGCATTCCAGCATGATGAAGTTACATCTTCAAGAATATAAAATCCAGTTTGCTTAAAATACAGAGTAATGTGAACTGAATGCTTTGGGTTTGGTTACATTTTGTCTGAACTATGCAGGGGAATGGTACTGGCTGGTAGCCCAGTGTATCTTCTGCCAAGATAGATTGTGAGCCAAGAGGCTGTAGAATGGACAAACAATAAACCTATACTTTCCCTGTGAAAGAAAAGACAGCCATAGGTTGTTATTTCTGTAACTACCTGTGAATGAGAAGAATTATAGTAAATACTACTAATAATAACTCTCCCCAGTCATTCATGGTACTATATGCAATGTAGTATGGATTCTTCAGTTAACAATAGCTGTGAAAAGAATACAGATTTTCTGTAAATGTCACAAATAACAAAGTAGTAAAACATACAAATAATGAATATGATAAAAAGCACTTAAAGCACATACCCCATTTATAAAAAGCTCCATTGCTGCCAAAACTGTATGTGTTAGGAAACTGGTGGGTTTTATTCAAAATCAGTTTACTGGAGTTTTGATTAAAAATAACATTTAGGATAAGAATGTGCAATTCATATTAAACAGAAGTATTATGTAATAACTAATTTTGATGTCAGTTATGTTAAAACATGGTTTGTATTCTGCAGCTGTGAGCATAGGTTGGGAAACGATCAAGTCTAGCTGATCAAGCCTTTTATTTTATTATCATGGATTCCTCTTCCACAGCTGCTTTTAAAATTTGTGGGAAGCAAATTATTTCTCATACTGCATATGTTGCCCATCAGGTGAGTGATAACATGGAAACTTTAGGCTGGGTGTAAGAAATCAAAAAGTAAATATGAAGTCCTCTGTGTGCACAGAATTAAAAAAATGACCTGTAAGAGGCTGTATGTTAAGCCAGCTGTCTTTTGTTACCATTGTCATTTGGACATTTTAAGAGCAAAACTTTGTCCGCACGTTTTTTATATTAGAAGATTTGATCTGCAAATCTCAGCTGCTCTGTTCATTATAAATCTCTTGTTTTTGTCCATACACTAGCTCCACTATAGGTTGGAAGGGCTTAAAGATGAACTGAGGAGGAATAGAGGCTACAACTCGAGAGTAACTATTACTGCTCAAAGGAGCTGTTTTCCATTCGCAAACATTGCTTTGCGCTATGGGTTTGGGCTCCTTCTGTTCCTCCACTTTGTTGAAAGACTCTCTCTTGACTTCCATTTTACTTCTTTAGCACTGTCTTTGTCTGCTAACATTTTTCCTCCTTCTCTAGTAGCTTTTATCTGTGTCCTTTGGATCACATATTTTACTTAGTTTGTTTTAGTAGATTGTTTCAAATGTTTGTGTTTTGTATTTTTGGTTTTTTGCCTTTTTCTTTAGGACTATGTTATCTCACTGAATTTCATTCCACAGTTTGCTGAATTGCTTGGTTATTTTGCAGCAGGTCCATTCCTCATTTTCTCTTTTCATGTTTTTCAGTGAGAAATAAGAGAGCCTCTTCCATTTTAAACAGTAGTCTTACACACATAGGCCCATGTCTCTTTTTGCATACACCATCTTCTGCCTTGCCACATCCATCCTGCTTCTCTCTCCCTCTCAAACTGTGCTTCTCTTCCTTTTGTGTTTTCTTTCCTACCATTATATCACCTTTTTGGTCCAGAATTGTCCTTTGGTAAATTATAGGTAAATATTTGCTTCTTCCAAAGAGAGTTCATTTTATGGCTTTGAAATCTGGTAAAACAACTCTGGGCCAAATTTGGGCATCATTAATATTTTGTTTGCAGTTTTCTTGTATAGTAGTTTTGGTGGGAAGGGGGGAGGGTGTGGGGTTTTTCTGTTTGTTTTTGTTAAACAAGAGTTTTTTTCAGGGAAGGACACCATAACCCACTCTAAGTTGCAACATTACTTTCCATAAGTTATTCCATTACAATAAGTAGACTGTGTTGCGCTGTAGAATCCAATTTTTTTATGTGAATATCTATTTGGGGCAAGCTGCTGTGGAACAGAAGAAAGAGGTTTAGAAGCAGGGGCACAGTTCATTTAAGCCTTAAATGGTTATTCCTTTCTGAAGACAGCTTTTGAGGGGTTGGACGTTTACTATTCTTTGTCAGTTGTTACATCATACGTACTCACTTTCTAGGCAATTTTTCTGTAACTGCAAGTTCAAAGTGAGGTCTGAAAGATAATCTGGATTCACTCCTTTGCTTTTGCAGCAGAGACAGATGTTTTGCTGGGAAATTACATCCTCAGCATTACCTGTGCTATTCCACTTCTTTCACTACATGTCCACAGTTTTACTTTATTAGTATTCTCATTGAAATTTAAAATACCTTTGTCAATAAAATAAAAAAGAGAAGGATTCAGTTCTTTCGATCTCAGAGGTTTGTCTTCCTGTGAAGTTTACTTTAGCTGGGGTTTTGTCCACACAAAATGCTTTTTATTCAAGTGCTGCCAGTCCAGTCAGCTGGCCTGACAATATTCCATCTGAAAACTTGCAACTTCAGGTTATTACATATGGTGCTATCTTTCCAAACCTGAGAAGAATTAACAAGAATTGATGCTTCACTATAGATAAAATTTTAACTGTGTTGTGTTTACAGGGATGATACTCTTTAAAAAAAACAATTCTTTTTTAAATCTGCGTGGTAAACAGATAGAATTGTAAATATGCAATGTTACTAGAATATTAGACCAATGTAAATTGTCCAATTTCCCTGTAGTCAGACTAATCTGCCTGGAATAGCACAGTGGCAGCTAAGCATCACGGAAGAGGATTTGTTGAGAAATCATGTCATTCTCACACAGTTACTTTTTAAAGTAGAATTCCACTATAAAATTCATACTGGACATAGCATTTCTTTTAACCAAATAGGAACAGCAGAGTAAATTTATCTGGCTCCAACCAGGAGTAATTTATACAATTGTAAGTTGCTTATACAATTGTGAAGAATTCTTATTAAACATCTTCAGAATCAACACAATTGAAACTGAATATTTTAAACTCTCTACAATACCTGAAAATATCAACAGTAGAATTTTAAATCAGGTCATATAGTTATGTTAGTATTCTGTCTAATCATCAAACAGGACCTAGATTCAGAGCTTCTGTAATTACAACTGTATAAGAAAATGTGGATTTTCTGTTGAAAACTGATGCTTAACACATAATTTTAAGCACTGTTCTTTGATTTTTTTTCTCTCTTACTGTCCTTGGGCCATCTTGTTTCTTATGGGAGGGGTGTGGAATCAAATTGCTTATGTCAGATTCTGACCATCAGCTTACTACCCTTCTGCTTAAATATACTTACCTCATGCAAAATATGTAAGAATGTTGCTGAAAATATGTATAGCCTCTGTCTTAGATCCCAGGAGCTTGCCCATTTTATCTCTGTAGTTTGCATTCTTGTTAACTTCTGTAGCTCATAGACTCTGTGCTCTCTCTGCAGGTCCAGTCTAGGTGCAGCAGCAAGGAGAACATCCTCAGAGCAAGTAAGTACAGAAACTTTGTACCTCTATTGAGAAACTAAGACTGCTCAGAAGACAGCAAGTGATAGATCAGAGGTGGGACTAAGTGGGTTTGCAGAAGAAATTTAGTAACTTAAGACAGTGAAATCGAGTCCAAAGGTAAAACTGTAAATAGCTCATAGTGTTCATGTATTAATGGACCTTTTAATTTAGTCTTCCAAGTTGTTTTTATAATAACATGGAGGTCTGTGTTGTTTGTGAGGTTTTTTTGTAAATGATCATGTGTGTGCAGGTTTTATGGGCAAAAATTACTACTCAAAGACAATGAAAATGGAAGTTCTCCACTTGGATATACATTATTTTTATTTTCATACTTGAACATGAATTTGAATGTTGGATTACATAGAACCAAACCAAAAAATGCAAAGGTTAAGAATTCACATTTGATCCAAATGATGTGTTGTTTAATTTGCACAATTCTTTTTCTTTGTGTTGTGGGAGTCTTTTCTAGTCTAAAATTTGATCCACCATATGTGTGTGTATATATATATATGTATAATGACAGGAATAGGAAGTTGTTTTGGTGATAAAAGAGAAGGCTGTCAAGAATTTTCTGCCTTATGCAACCAATTGAATTAGCTGCCTCAAAGCCAGAGGATTATTTTGTTGTACAAAATGCAGCTTAATGTAAGTAGTTATTTTTAGAGCTATCTGACATTTCACATTGGTGAAAGATAACTTGGTAAAGTCTGACGAGTTGTTTAATGTCATTTGCTTGTAATTAAAATACCATTCAGTAATTCCAGAATTTTAAAAAATCATTTTTTTGTCTCTGGGTCTGTTTAAATGTGTGATACCTCTAATAGAAGAGTTAAGCATTTTTTTCTAGGAAGAAATAGGAGAGAGAAAGGTTAGTAGTTACACCAGCATCTTTCTTTCTTTCTTCATTTCCTCATGCTAGTGTTAAACCTAAAAGAGCTCTATTTTCTTGGCTTTTCTTGCAGAAATAATGGGTGTTACTTTTGGTGTTGGAAAAAAGAATTCAGAAATTGGGAAATTTTATCTATTTTCAAAAAAATCTATGTTGGAAAACACATTTCTCAGAAGATTTTACCAGAACCTTTGTCTTAAGCAAATGGCATGCATTAGGGACAGACTTGCGAATCTGAAGGTTGTTCTCTGGGGACCATTCAAAGTATTCAAAACCTGTGAATTCCATCACTTTTTAAGGGTTAAAGAGGTGAAATGTGAGTTCCTGAAGTAGCTAACAGTGAGTTTTAAGTAGCAGTGAAACTACTGCTAGTAGTGGTAAAAGCACCTAGTGGCAAGAGCATAAAGGTTGTTTACTGCCACACAATTCCCTCAGCTTTCATTGCTGTGACATATTTTTTCTTAGCATCTTCCTTCATATTTTCCAACTTATAACAAAACATCAGGAAAATGTTTTTAGCATATATTGTGTGGAATCTGCTGGGCCTGCAGGAATGACCGTGCTGCTAAAGCAGGGTTTCTCTATGCAGAGGCGGGTGTGGAACTGTATTTCACAAATGCTTTTCTTTTCCTATTTAATAATGTTCTTAACAAAAAACAGGCATAATAACTGGAAATGTAAGCTTGCTTGGGAGATCCCTGTTGTTAAAACCAGGAATACAGTTTCTCCATTAGTTACACTTTCATCTTACAATAGTTTAATTTGGATCATTTCTCCCTAGTTTGCTTATGAGAAAGCTAGGTTTAAGAGTGCACAAAGTCTTAATGTAGTTAGAAAATGTCTCATCATATGTTTCTCTCATATGAAACATCATAGCTGTTTATCTCTTCCTCAGAATGCCAACTGCTATCTTAAGGAAAGGAATTAAGTCAATTAAAAATTGTGCTTGACAAATTCACAGTGCCTGCTTTTATCATCATGTTATCTTCTAAATACATACAAAGAGATTGTTCAAATAATTTCTTCCAGAATCATTCTTGGAAGAATTAGGTGGGCAGTTTTACTTGTCTCTGCTTCTTCCTCTGAAAGATAGTTACTGTGTTAATAGCAAAAAATAATTAGTGAACAATCTCTCACATAAAAAGACAAGCATGTGTTCGTACTCGACAAGTATTGCATATCCAGATTAATTAAGAAACCTTCTCTTCTGAAGTAAGGACTTAGACTGCATGATTGTTGTGCTATTTTTTTACTTACTTTTAATTAGAAGACTACACTTAAAGCAATAATCCATTTTTTTCCAGAATCTGGAGGCATGTGCAGCAACAAATTTGATATTTATGTAGTGACTGCAAACCAAAATTATGTCATTAAAAATTAGTTTCTATTATTTGTTAATGCTTTCTGTATTATAATTTATGTTATTTAGGAATATCATCATATATCACATATAGAACATCATCCACTTTGGCTCTCATAAATACCTTCTTGTTCTAGGTAAATCCTTTCAAGATACTCTGCAATTGTAATTGTCTTAATCTTTTGGTTTGTATCTGTTACTCTTGTTTATGTATTCCTGCAATAGTTCTCTCTTCAGTTGCTTTTCTTCACTTTCAAAATCCTTCAAAGCTTGTTGTCCCCTTGTTTAATCTCTCAGTAAGTATCCTGAAATCAAACATGCTGTTGGCTTCATTTTCAAACAACTTCTGTCATATTTTCTCCCTACCAGTCTGTCACACTTGGGAAAAGTAAGCTTTCCTGAAGTTGTCCTACTGCCTTCACTCTAATCATACATTGAAACAACACTTTGCTCTGGTGACGACAAAATCTTGACAATGGATAGGATGCCCAATAACTGGAGACACTGTCTGCTGGCTTGACTGCCCAGTGATTTCGTTGTGCTCTCTCTATCTTCCTTTTGAACCTTTTGACTCCCATCTCACTCTTGGATTGTAGGCTCACGGGCACAGTGTCCATTGTTACACTTTATCTGTGCATGGCACAGAGGATGTTCAGATGTGTTTGTGCAGAACAGAATGGAGTGAATTGTCCTGAGTTCATAGAATGGAATTAGTCTCAGATTATCATCCTCAGTGTAAAATACTGCATCACCTTGAAGGGTTTCTGTTTCAGATTAACCAATCTTTTCATGCTCATCAAGACTTCTGGTACGTTCTTCATTACAAAAAAGGACATACGCTCTCTTGATTCTAGTTGAATACAATGTTTTCCCAGTGTCTGACATGAAAGCTCAATAGTGATAACTAACTAATTTAATTTGCTCCAAAGTGCCAGATTAGTTTCAGTGAAATGGTTTAAATGAACATCACTACATGAATGTGCTCGTTGTAGCACACATCAGCTTGGTTCTTTCTCATTGCAGGTCACAGTGCTGTTGACATTACCAAGGTAGCAAGAAGACATCGCATGTCTCCATTCCCATTGACATCTATGGACAAGGCCTTCATCACAGTTCTGGAGATGACCCCAGTGCTTGGAACAGAAATCATCAATTACAGAGGTATTTTAAGTTGGATTCTTTGTGAGCATCAAGGCTAGGCATTATCTGGGAGAATGTTCTTGGCACAGAACAAAACCATGACAGGAAATACACTGACAAGTAAACCTAAAGTAGATAGGGAAGCAGAAACCTCCTCCAGGATTCTTCCAGATTGTCCAAAAGTAAGGTGGTGTGCAAAGAGATTGTGGAACTGTAAACCTCAGAGGCAAAAACATTTAGGACATTGGTGTGCTACAGACAGCAGAGAGATACGAATGGTGTCTGAATGGAATATTCTGTCTTCTGGCTCAGAATTTCAAAGTTTTCATGCTCTTTGCCAAATGTTTGTGCTACCAGAAGTCTTCAAGATGTCTTCATACTGACATACTGATTTAGCAGACTGTATGTAATATCACACCTGTGCATTTAGTGACTCCAAGCAGAATTCAGTGCTCCCCTGTGCCTTGGCAGTAGGATTTCTGAGAAGATGCTCCATATCCTGCATTCAGAACAGCACCGATACTGGATCAACAAGGAATATGCATAATACACCCTGTACTTTCATAATGGTGTGCAGATTAGAAGAAGGCATTAAGGCATAAATGCCTGAGCATAAATATTGTGCCTTTTTGGGTAGCTGTCAGTTAAATGTCTTTGCTAAGACAGGCCTTTATAAACAATATGATGCACTGCGGTGTTGGGTACATTTAGTCCAAATAAATGCTATGTATGAAACACTGAACTCCTGAAATAAAGGATGAAAGACTGGCATCTGCCTCCCTGAAAAGTAAGCACATCATGTATTTATTTTGGATTTAGTTAAGGTACTGTAGGATTAATATTCTTCTTTGTATAAAAGAAGTTTTGATTCTAATTCCAGAACACATGTATTGTTATTCCTGGCACTCATTCTTTCAAAAATAATGAACTGAGTCTGCTGAGTCACTTTAGTTTTGACTCTCTTCCCTCTCACCCAAAACACAAATGTTAGATGGATGGTAACATTAGTAGCTTCAGAGACAGATTCTTGATTTAATGTTCACATAATTGTACCAACAATTCCTTCATATTTTTGCACTGTAGTGCAAAATTTTATCTTGCAATTTATTTTTCAAGTAGTATACACTTATTTTAGCACTGCAAGATTTCCAAGTATGTAGCATGAAATTTCAGGATTAGGCCTACAAGAGACAGCCTAAAGGACATGTCTCTGTCTGTTATACTGCAAATTCAATTCTTTTAATCTACAGATACAAATCTCAAGATGGAAATGCATTTTCAGAAGTTCTTAAGTGATCACCATAATGTTTTACAGACAAATACATAGAATTGTTTTGTGTAGGCATATGTGTGTGTGTGTGCACACATGTATGTGTTTGATAAAAGATGTTAATTTTGAAGAATGCAATTAATTAAGAACCAGTTTTTCATTTAGTTATGGATTTATTTATTTTTCTGTTCATATACATCTAATTTCAGAAAATAATAAAAATGTAGTCCTGGAGGTCTGAAACTGTATTCAGAAAAGCACTATGGTGCTGTTTTCTGTTTCTGTTTTCTTTGTGATTTTGTGTCTTGAATTAACACTGAGCTTCTGAAAACTATCTTTTAGGAGTACAGTTTCTCCCTAAGGAAAGTGAAATGTGTAAAATTCTAGGAGTGCTAATTGCCTAATTAATTTAACCTGATTTACTTACACTACTAAACATATTTCATAGCATTCATCCTCATAAATAAAGCTGCTGAATGTTATTCTGTACAAATACCCAGTACAGTCCTGATTTTGTTCTTGATTAAGTCAAGGTATGCTGTAGTCTCATAAATCTATCTATTCTCTCCTAACATAAGAGAGAGGATTCTTAAAGTTGTCTTCTGAAACATGGCTTTCACGCTGGTGTGTTGCTCAGTGACTGTATAGATCATTTAACCTCTTTCATATTTTAAGAAAATGGACATTCCTAAAGTTTTTTACAGAAATGTCATAAACCAAAAGCATCTGAAGTGTATTTCTCACCTGCCATCATCAATATCTGGTATGAAGCCCCCAATTAGCCTTTTATTCCAAATAAATTAGCTTACCTGAATACAGCTCTGTGGGCACATAAGGTTAAGTTTTTAGACAACATGATTATGATTATTCTTCTGAAACTAAGAAGAAGCAGAAGTTTAATTGATAATAAAATTATAATGCAGAAGCAATTTAGATTTTATGGGCTTAAGCCTGAGAACAGCACATTTGTTCTGGTCTAGTCCAAGAGCCTAACTGATTGTTTTGATAGCATTGACTTTCCATATCATGCTGAAATATCATATCATCATCCACATCATTGCTACCAGGGCAATATTTACAAAATCCATCACCTCCTAGTACAAGATCTGTCTTATTGCTGTGCCCCAGAGAAATCAAAGTTCTTCACAGAACTGTACCAGTTTCACCATCTAAGCTTAGCAAATACCCACATTTGAAAAGTGACTTTAATGTTATTTTCCATTTTTGTGTTAGAAGGCTATGGGCAGTTTGATGACATTAAAATAATTCCGAACATCTTTCTGAATTACAATTAATCAAAATAAGGTCAAATTGTATTTTTAGAATAATTTCTTAAATAAAAGAGAGTACAGAGGTACTCAGGATTGTCCTCTAGTTGCTGACTTGCTTCATTTTAAATGCCTAAGGCTACTTCAACAAATAATTCTTACATTTTTCTTCTTGTAATGAAACTCATTTCCATTACTGGCTAGCCATTTATTCCTTTCAAATATTGCATGGCAGTATGCCAAGAACATACTGTTCAACTTTGCTCTAATTGATGTGATTTTGCATGCAGACAAGAAGCAAAATGAAGGCACAACATGCCTGCTAAAATTAGAAGTATCACTTTTGTATGAGATTTCGTGTATCTATGAACAAAGGGTGTTTTTACTAGGCCTTTGATAGGTGCCTTTTCTTTGCTATAATTTAAATGTCTGCGTCTGTATTCTTTTACTCAGTATAAGTGTACAAGCTTTTTTGAGCTTTCTAATGACTTCTGTATTGTGTATCACAGGCACTGATACGCAGGTTTGCACAGGTGAATTAATGGCCATTACAAAAGTGCTTTTCTAGTTGCTTTAATGGGTTTCAGCAGCATTTTCATGGCAATACTTATTTCAGCAATGCAGCATGAATATTAACTTCAGGCTGAAAGTTGATACATGTGGATGTGAGTACAATGATGTTGTAGTTATGATAATTAATTGCTAACTAAATCCCTTTGAGTTAATAAGCAAAATGTAATTTTCATTATAATACCACTTCACGGGAGCTGAACGTTTTCAAATTGAGTAGGTGCACTTTTTAACAAAACATGTCCATTTAGTGTGCAGCACTAGCTCTTCTGCCTTCCCCGTGAATCCAGAACCACACTGATTTCCTTGTCTGTAAAATAAGAAACACGCTTCATGCACTTTTCTTTTTTGGCATAAAGATCATAATCTATGAAGTGTATATCCATGCAAATTCTCCTGGCAGAAGTAATCATGTATCTTCTCACTCCATCATTCTTCCAGCTGGATGTTGCCTTCCTATGCCACAATGCACCCTAGGAGCAGTGGCCTCTATTATGAGCAGGGCTTTCCATCTTCTACTTAGACATGCTGGAATCAAGCCAATCTCAGTAGTTCTGACCCATGTGTCCCTTCCCAGCACATCTAATCACACATGTAATAAATCTGCTTTCTCTCTCACACTGTATCAAGGGGTAAGTTACATATTTTCCATTCTGTTCCATATCATACCAAAAAAATAAAGCTCTTGCTGGTGCCATAAAAGTATCAGCCACTTGACTGAGGGTGAAATAATTAATATCAGTCTCTACAGGGAGGCTGAGCCAAATTACAACTCATCAGTCATAGTTGCTAAGTGAAGAGAAAGAGTATGTTTGAACCAGCTATTAAAATATTTAGAACTATAACAGTGTAGATTTACATAAATAATTCTGACACTTACGTGCACTCACCCTCCATTAAGCAGAAATGCTCTCAGCAATTAGGGGAAGCTAACCTATTGCAAAACTTCTTTGTCAATTTGTGAAAACTTGTCCATCGTTACTGTTCTCAATTCATCACCTCCCACCTTTTGTGCATAGGATTCACTTTTGAAAAGTCATTTTACAAGTTTTTAAAGAAGAAATCTAATAAAAATTCAAATAAAGGAAAATAAAGAAAACACATTTATTTAAGATATCTTAGGGGTAAAACTTGTCCTGAAGAAACAAATACTTGTTTTTCTGTTTGATCCTTAATCAGAGCTGTCACCTTTGGGTTTGGATACTTGGCATTCAAATCTACTGCGAGCAATTTCACCATAACCAGGAGCACAGACTTAAACAAATCCTTTATCATGACTTTCAGACTCCAGTCTTCTTCCTTTATGTAGAGTCAAAAATCAAAAGCCTGAGAGATCTATATGTCCCATACACATACATTTCACCTGTTAGGAGCGCACTGTTGTTAACTTCATTTCCCCCTTTCACTCACTGTAATGACACAGAGCATCATTTTTTGTCTTTTTTTCTAGATGGAATGGGCCGAGTCCTTGCTCAAGATGTATATGCAAAAGATAATCTACCACCATTTCCAGCATCAGTAAAAGATGGTTATGCTGTCAGAGGTAAACACTCACTTTGTGGACATGAAGTACAGTGTCTGCCACGTCATAACATGTTAATTCACCTGTTTGGGATCCAACAGGGGTTATTTTGGTTTAGATTTGATACAGATCATTGCTGAGATCACAACTGTATAAAATGCAACTGTCTTGAAGGGAGGCCATAAAGCTGAGCTCGGATCTTTTAAGTGGATACGTGTGTACACAAGCATATGTACGTCCATGTGTGCTCCTAGATGTGCACCTCTGTTGCTACTGTGTTTCGTGGAAACATTTAAGATGCAGGAGAATAACAGAGCATCTGTTTCTGAGTTACAGATTCATCTTCTGTTCCTCTGTTACAGATTTAATGAGGATTTTCTAGTATATCTATTTCTTTGTTGAACTGTTACAGATATTGATTGCATCAGAGGAAAACTTACCAGAATGTTCTCTTATGCAAACACCTCAAAAGAAGAGGTTCTTCCTTTAAAAATATTGCAGCTGCCATATATAAATAAAATTAGTTGTATGACTTTGTTTATTGCAAGCAGCAAATATGGTGTCCCGAGAGACCTGAATTCATACTCTGCTTTGCCACTAGGTGCTGTATCATTTTGAGCCAGTTGCTTCTCTGTGCGTCACTTTTTCCCTTTGTAAAGTAAGGATAATGATGCTCACCTCATATATCTATGAAGGAAATTTTAAATATACAGAATTGAACATTATACTAGTAGCGATTTAATTGTGGTAGTGGTTGAATCATCATAACACCTTATTGAAATTTGTACACAATAGCCAACTTTCTTCTAGGGATGTTAAAAGATCTTTTTTGTTACTGGCAGCTGAAACCATGGAAAGCAACTGCCCATGAAATAGACTGTCTGCAGACCCAGGCAATGGATGTAATCCAGTAGCTTCCCCATAGATTTGATATAAAAATAAAATTTCAGGTCTACAAGATGAGTGTGTTTGAGAGACAGGCAGACCAAAATGACTAGTAATAGCAGCAAGGGAGTGCATATGTAGCCAGAGCAATACAGGTAATGTAACACTGAGAAAAGCTCTGAGTAGAATGCTGAGTGACAAGGGCCTTGGGATCAAGCCTATGCTGTCTTGCAACCTGATTGCTGCAGGGTAAGGCAAAGCATGAGTACAATCTCGGTAAACATGCAGAATGAGCAGAGTGGTCTTGAACTTCAGCAACTTCTGTCAGAACCAATACACAAACCCTAATTTTGGTGGTGGATTCAAGTAGAGTAACACTGAGATACTTGAATGCATCCAGAGAAGGACTCTAAAGCTGGAGGACTGGAAGGAATGTCCTTTGAGGAGTGACTGGAAGGAATGTCCTTTGAGGAGTGGCTGAGGACTTTGGGTTTGTCTTGATTGCAGAAAAGGAGGTTGAGAGGTGACCTCATGGCTCTGTACAGCTCCCTGCAGAGGCGAAGGACACGCGGTGTCCAGTGACATTATGTGCGGGAATGGTTCAAAGCTGTGCCAGGAAAGGTTTAGATTTGACATTAGGAAGTACTTCTTTACCAGGAGGATGGGCAGACACTGGAACAGACTTCCTAGAGAGTGGGTTGATGCCCCAAGCCCTGTGTGTGTCGAAGGCATCTGGACAATGCCTTTAGTAGTTTGCTTTACATTTTGGTCTGCCCTGAATTGATCAGGCAGTTCTATTCTATTCTATTGCTTTGTTCTAGTCTTATTGTTCTTGTAAACCTGTTATCTTTGGATATGAGGAAAAAAAGCTTTTAGGCAGAGATAATATTGACTACATTAGTGGATACTTCTTAAGAAAAATTAAGGATTAGCTTTCAGTGGCATAACATGTCTGCCCAAACCCCTGTCTTTTTCTGGTTTTATATCAGTTGTACATCATCTATAAACTGTGTCTCCATATTATTATTAGTGAGGAAATAAAATCTAATTCAGTAGCATTTTGTCAGGTTTAAAATAATTCAGCTATTAGGGATTTCTTTCTCTTCTTTTGCTGGATCATCCAAGTGCATTTTTTTCAGTGAAGGTCTGATAACTGTTTTCAATAGTATTACATGCATTATTCAAGGATATGTAGTTGAAGAGTCCTTTTCTACCTTTTTATTTTAGAGTTCACTCTAAAGCTCATAGATTAGTCTGTTTGATAGGCTTTTAAAGTTAAGTTAATTATTAGTCTTCAAACATGACCAAGTACCATAGATAATGATCTGCAAAGTGGCCGCCAATGGATGAGTACAGATGTGATAAATCGTTATAGACTGAATGGGCATCCTTCCTGAAAGCAGTTCTCTGTACAAGGTTACCTAGGTGTATATTAAGGGCTCCTGAAGTAAAACAGAAGTTATTAAGATAAAGGTTGTCACTGATAAGACTTCACCTCTAGGAAATCAACTTTTGACAGACACAGATTTAAAGTAATAATAATACATATTTAAATGTGATCATTCAAGCCTAGTTTGTTGGCGCACTCTTGGCAGCATGACTGCTGAGCTTGGAAAGGCAGAGTTGCTTGTGCTTCATACATGCTTTACACCATGGTAAAGCCTATAATACCACTAATGCAACTTGCTGAAAACCTTGGAGGCAGGCAGGAGCTTAAATGTCATTAGTAATTGTGCCTTTGTTGTCCCTGTAAAACTGCAGATTTGCTAAACTGGAAGTCCTGAAGACTTGTTAAATCAGTGACCTCTGACTCCTAATTTTCAGTATTGCAATACTGTCATGAACACTCTTAAATCTTTGTTATTAATGTAATTCCTCCTAGTCTTCATTTACATGACCTCATACTGCCCAGAAATTCTCAGTTAAAAATACTCTGTTCTCTAGAACCTGTGTTTTTCAAAATAATAAACACATCTCAAAAGGACCTAAAAGGTAAAATGTTTGCAGAACTTCTATAACCTTAGTCATGCTGACACTGAAGAACTGAACGTTAGATCATCTTTGCTCTTCTCCTGTTCTTAATTTAGAATGCCATCATTTGTTTTGGTTCAGCCTTTACCATTTGTGTTGTCCCTCTTAACAGCTGCTGATGGCCCAGGAGATCGATTCATCATAGGGGAATCCCAGGCTGGTGAGCAGGTGAGCACAATTTCTTTTCTCTTTTTTTAATGTATTTTTCTTCTGTAAGATTTTGCTTTGTATTTTTACAAGCCTTGCTAGTGCTCCAAAATTCAATAGTCTTGGATGTGGTGTGAAGTAGGACACAGCTGTACTGACCCTCCTGATATGTGCCTTGGGACATGATTTCAGAAAGTGAGGTAGTACAGTTACATAAGGAACTAACAAGGAGATCCCAAAATACTTCAGAGCGTTGTGCTGACATGTCTGATAGGAGTGCATACAGTAACGTTCTGCCCTGGTACAATGTTTGAGGACATGAGATTTCTCGTGGCGCAACCATTCATAAGCAGAGAAAAGCATGATTTAACCCCTCTTGCTGACAGATTTTTAAAGGATGTCAGACCAATAACTGTTTCTGTAAGATGCTTCCATTTTTCACAGTGATACCTGCAAAATGAAGTGTAAGAATTTTGTATGAAGCTTTTAAAGATAAGTAATGATCAGAACAATCTTGAGGAAGCCTGGCAGCAGCCTGGTTTGTGAGAAGAGTGTTTGTGCACCTTTAGTAGATACATGGATTCATTTTAAAAGCAAGTTGAGCCATGACCCATTTGTGACCTGCTGTGCTCTATAAATACTCACAAATAGATACATTTTGTGATTTGCTCTCAAATTCAAGAGCATATTTCATGAAATTTCTGTACTAATGCTGGGGTAATGGGAAAAACATCAGTTATGTTCCACTACTGTTACTCTGTCCATTTAATAATACCTGCCAGCTCTGTTCTGGAGAGCATGAGTTAATCCAAAATGTTTCTCTGGCTATTTAAAGTCCTGATTGATAATTCTATGTCTTGTATGTGAAATGATGGAGAAAGGGAATAAGCAACAGGCAAAACAAGGAATTGATCCGTTTTAATGAGGATTTTATGGGATGTCCATTTTGAGTGCTTAACAAAAAAGTCCCAGTAAAATTGACATATTTCAAAAGTTGTATCAGATTTTAGAAGTATTACTAGTTGCAGGATTATTCCATTTTTTTTAATGGACTCAAACTGCCTCTGAATGTGTAACAGACATTTAATTTGGCTAATCATGATAGATAGGGAGAACTGTGAATTTTTTTTTTTACTTTAGGTCCCATCCATCATCATGAATTATACTTTGGTGTAATAGACACCTTCTCAGTACTGATATTCATATGAACTTAGATTAATGGATCTGTTGTACAAAATATGTAAAATTACTTTAAAGTCTAAAAAAAAAAAGCAAACTAATGAATTCAGCAGTTTTTTAACCTGCCTTGTATTTTTAGCCCTTGTGACTGTTTTCAAGCGTTGGTCCAGAATCCAAGACTGACAACTATTTTTACAACCCTTTTTATGATCACTATAGAACCAGCAGAGCAACCCGCTGAATTATCACTCCTATGACTATTCCCCTGTCATCAATATTATCATTTTGCTAGTTAAATATCACAGCACAGTGTTTCTTAAAAGCAGTACTGTTGAAGTTGTCTCTAATGGGGAGTACTTCCCATTAGAGGTCTGAAGTGTTTCAGTGTCCTAATCAGTTCAGCAGGTTTGTACAAAAGATAAAAGAGCAAATGGAAGCCTCCTTCCCTCCTACAAAGTTCAAGAGCTCACAAATGTCTCTCTTCAGGGACGGTCTGTCCTCCCAGATTACTGGTAATGGGAATGCTCTCTGGCAAGGAACAAAAATTGGGTGGGAGGGAGGCATGCAGAGAGAGACTATTTCTGAAAATACCAATGGCAAGTTAGAAAAACAAGGCTGTTGACCTCAGAATAATTGGTCAAAGTTTTTTTCTGGGGCAAGCACATCTTCAGGTTCATCTCCTTCCCAAGAAATTATTTATAGCCTTGGAAGGCTCCTCAGTCTCATTTCACCCTTCAGTCACTCTCAGCAGCAACATTCTGCTTTTCATGTTACAGACCAATTAACAGAATGATTCACAGCAGGGAGTTCAAAATAGATTTCGATTTGGCTCCTCCTGTAGGGAAAAAGGTTATGTAAATGCTAGTAGCAAGGAAGAAGATGGGACTGAGAATTGCAGGGAGGCCATATAGCCAAGTTGGACATCTCTGTATCAATTTTTAATTTGTGTATTTTCTGATTTCCATCTCCAGATGGTCATGTTTATGTTAACCCTTTTTTTTATTGTGTATCAGGGAAAGCTTTCAGACACTGCCCTGCTTTGGGAAGGTTAGGGCACACTGGTCATGAGCCATCCACAATTGCCTGTATGTCAAACACTTCTGTAGACTTACATAGTCAGACCATAGCATTTCCTGCAAGACTTTTTAAAGAGGTTTGTAAGAGGCACTGTGACTAACCAGCTACAATACAGGATTAAAAGCAGACATTTTCCACTATTCCATTAACTTGTGCCTTTCTACAGAAAGGGGCATTGATCGTTCTAAATCACAGGAGAGGTGTAATCATGTGCAGGGGGAAATGCCTGAGATGCAGGTTGTGCTTAGTAGATTATTTCTGGGCTTTATTCAATGACTAAAATTGAGTAGATTATCAGTAATGAAGGCAAAGGACAGAAACCAGTATTCCCCCATTGCAGGTAAAAGTGAGATCTCAAAGGCCTTTAAAAGAGCTTCTGTGAAATTTTTGTACATTAATATGTTTTCTGAGAAGCAATCATTTCTTTATCTTCATAGTCTCTGTCATAGAGGAACATAGCCCTGGAGATTCACAAATAAATCTGATGGTTGACTTTTGTTCATAAAGTTAATCTGATCAAATTCTCAGCAGACAAAAAGGAAATTAAATATATGAGCAACATAACCAGTTTTAAAAGCAACTGCTACTGTATCATAAATTTGTTTAAACGTATCACATCATTGCATCTCAAAAAATTAACTCATCTAACAATAAACTCCAAAAACACGGTTAGTTACAGCACGTTTTATCATAGCACATAGGCTCTGATTTGTGGCAGTGGTAGACATTTGGTATTCTTCGTGGTGTTATTTAAATGGGAGAAATTTTTTATGCAATACATTTTTCCTCTGAAAATTGTCACTTAAGTCAGCAATACTTAGTAAGTTCAAAACAATATTACCTATTTGTAATGTACCTTTAGATTATATCTGCAATGGTATGCAAAATACATAATCCAAGGCATAAGCTTTGCCTTTTATAACATTTCTTTTCATAAAAATCAAAATTACACACTAGATAGCATTATTTTAAACCTTTTAAGCCACTTTAATATAAATGGCAGTATCTCTGCTATCCTTCCACAGCTCCATGAATAGTCTGTGGTAAGGAATAAATGCCATTTTCTTAAAAACATTATTTTTGTGTCATCTGGTTTAGATACCTACATTAGGATAGCATGAATCTTGCCCTAAAAACACACTAACCGTGACATATGGCAAGTGTAGGTTTTTTAAGTTTATTTTAGCATGTTATTTATTTTCTTCTCCAAGGATATTAGATTTCCATTACCTGTAGAAAAGGGTCAAGATTCAGTCAGTTCCAGGCTCAGTTGTTTCTTGGGGTATGAGAGGTGGCTGTGGTACTGTGGTAAGCCAGATGAAAACCACTCCAAGCCTCTTCCTAGGGCTTCTGTCCCTATGAGTAGCCTTTGAAATACACACATTTCAAGGCAAAACTCGCCTTTCAGAGGTTATGACAGCGCTGAAGTGGAGTAGAAGAATGGGCAAGACAAACAGCTTTATGCAGCTGAAGTGCTGGCCACTGCTCTGGAGTTTGGTGGTGTCTGTCAGCCTCCTGACCAAAGTCATGGAGTAAATGCCTGCTGGGCAGGAGCAGGTAACAGTGCCTGGGCAGTGCTGCCTGCGGGCCTGTGGGTTGCTGTCAAATATGTGCTAATCACTGTTTGAGAAGTACGGGATGTATTCCAGCACTGCATATGGAGCACAGAGTCAATCTGCACATGAATTATACGTGTGACACGTACAGAATATGTTGCTCTGATCATAGCTGTGTAGATCTGTGTGTAGCACATGTTCACTAATAACAGTAAAGCCTAAATAAGCCAGACTTGCTGCAGTGTTGTGGGGAGGGAGCCAGCAATGAAACCTCAGTCATCATATCAGCTTCTTTTAGTTCAATTTTTTTAGGAATATTTTCTTTGTTTATTTATTTCTTAAGTAGTTATGGTCAAATTACAGTTTTACCCTGGATTTTGACAAATGTTTATTATAATGGTCTGCCTGGTGAGAAATGTTATTAAAACCATGTTATTTGTTTTATCATGTTGTTCTGATATTTTTCTGTTCTTTTTATTGCTTTTGCTGAAACTTTTTAATGTCCTGCAACTTTATGGAATTGTAGAATATTATCATTTTTAGGCTATTCTAAATTGACCCTCACAAAGATAGATATTGTCTGTGAACTAGTATTGAGCTGTCTCTCAGTATTAGGAAATCTGCTTAAAAATTAAGCAGTCGGTTACATTACTATCATATATTGGTTTTCCATATAGAGTGTGCTGGTAAAACAAAACAAAACAAAAATCCTACCAAAGCAAAGCAATTTCAGCCCAGATTCAGGCGACCAGAGTACTCTGCAAAAGTATTTATGTACTGAGAACTGCTAAATTTTTGCTCATGTAAGTTTCCAGAAGGTCACATCTAACAGTTAAATTTCTAAGCCAGTTATTTTTCTGTGCCAAGCATTCTTCTGAGTATCTGTATATTTCTTCTTCTGAAAGTTGTTCATGTGATAGAAATACAAGGAGATAAAACTGAAGCCACCAAATATGTGGCCATATAAAGAAAGCCTGGTGTGAATTGGAGTTTATTGTACCTGTTGATATCACTCACAGTATATCAAGAGTCATGCTGCAAATAAGAATTCTGGTCTTTCAGATAGATTACTTGCATAAAGTTCAAGTGGTTTGAATTTTTTTTTTTTTTTTAATAGATTAGTTTCTGGTTTTTTATTTTTCAGCCAACTCAGACTGTGATGCCTGGTCAGGTAATGCGTGTTACAACTGGTGCTCCAATTCCATGTGGTGCTGATGCAGTGGTGCAAGTGGAAGATACAGAGCTCATCAGGGAATCAGATGATGTGAGTCACAAGTTTAAAAACTCAATTTTCTTTTGTATGCAGCAGAAAACTGCACATGATACAACCCTGTAAATATGAAAAAGACAGTCATACAGAAAAGCTCCTCAGTAATCTCAGAAGTTTGAGGATTTTTGCATCAGTTCCTAGTGGCAATTCTCACTTTTTCAGGCTGTGATAAGAGTACCACAGACCTTCCTGTTCTGACTGATTTTTCATCAAAATTGTTGAATGCTGACTCTAAAATACTTGGGAGCATGATTTAAGTGGAAGGCAAATGCCTCCTGGAAATCCAAGCCAACAGTCCAATTTGAATGCCTACTGTATTCACATTTTAAAATACATGCTAGTGGAAATCTCAACAAATAAGAATGGGAAAAGTTTTCTTAAATTACATATGGATCTCTGAATAATACATTGAATTACTGCTGATGTGATTAAAGCTTCGTAAAGAATATGATTCTTTCTTCTTCTATATTCATAAAGAATATGATTTTCTGTGGGAAAGTGAACAGTTTTAAGTGCTGCAAAATCCATGAGATGACATGGGTTCTTTTAAACTGTGCTATGAAGATGTTTCTGTATTATCAGAGTTGATCTTATTTCAGCAAAGGTGAATTTGGTGGATTTTGGAGAATACATCTTGTACAAATACCTTCCAATGAATCTGTTTAGAAAAAGAGGTTTTGTTATGAAACAGGGGAAGTAAATGCCTCCCAATTTTTTTTAAACTACAACTAAGATTTTTAAAAGACCATTGTGCTCCTTTAAAATGAGAACATTACTGAATTTAAGACCTCTGGGAACCAAGAAATGAATAAGGTGTGTATTCCCCCAGAATGTAGACATAGCCCTGTTTTTGAACAGATTTTCCACCCTGCCTGCAAATCATACTGGTGTGCTACCTTACAGATGCTGCAAATATGAATATAATAAAAAAAAAACACATTAAAAAACCACAGAAAAAGTATGACTACTGTAGTACTAATTCTGTATGCACAGTTGTCTCAACATAGTGAAGTGTGCTTTTTATGAAGCAGAGGAGCTCTCTGTAGACAACTTTATTCCAAAGAGTCCATTTTAGACTTCCTTTGTGTTCAGAGAATTGCTTCTGAATCCCAGCTGTGATTTCAGGGCACTATCATCATGTTTGCTGTCATCTGAGAGACTTCAAGGCAAGAAGATACGTCTCTTATTGACACAACTTCCAAGTTCAGCTTTGGAATGAACTATGTGTATCGTTTTGTGTTCAAACCAGCCTTTGCTCTACTGCTGCTGTTTTGACAAGCTGTTCCACTTCACCACAGCTCAGTGTCAGCATTGTGATTGCAGCTGGGGTGTAAGAGATGAATTCTTGTGTTCAAAACTGATAAAGACTGCAAAGACTGAAACCTACTCTTGGGATCCTTTCTCATGCTTTATTAAATGCATAGATTTTTACATCTAATGAACTCAGCAAGCTCTCTAGGCTGTCCTTCTTCCTATCAGAGAAATTATTGAAATTATCAATCCTGCGTTGAGGTTACAGATGATATGTGTAGATTATATCTTCCTGCAAAATACACCATTGCCTTCACTGCTTGTTAATCGCTCCATTAGCCTTACTGAGCAAGTTTTTTGTGGCCATCGCCCACCTCATCATGAGAGGACTATCACATTGCAGAGACACACACATGGTAACCTTTTATTTTTCTGCTTCTTCTTTGGATGACTCTGTCCTGCCTTCCACTTCTTATGTGCATGTGACAACAAGTTATTTGGCTGTGTGCTTAAACTCTGAATTTTTTCAAGAATGGTCAGCCACCTTCAACTTCTTTTTCCTGCCTGTATGTATGAGGTAGAACTCTTTAGTTTCTGCTTGTCTTTGAATACACCACTCTATGAATCCTGTTGATAATAATTAGTATCATTTAATTAATATGTTATTTTTTTTCACTTCCTTTTCATGTCTGGGTGGCTACATATTTCAAGAATATTTTTCTTTTTAGTGTTAAGAACTCCTTCAGGGCTGGGATTTAACTGACGTGAAATCTTAAACATCTGAAAAATGTTCTTCTGAAAAGAGATTACTTTTCAAAGGAACTCATTCCTTGAGTTCTAGTTGTGGTAGCAGTAATTAAATTTCATAGCAAGCATTCCCCAAATGACCTTAGAAGTCATAGTCCTGAAAGGAATTACATCTATCCATCAGGAAGAAAAAGTCTCCTGAGCTTGCCAAATGCACATTCACTAAGAAACATGTCTACACCCTTCTCATTTTGAATTTTTATGTCACCTTGTAGGAGAAAGGAGCCCAGTGTGATCAACCAAAACAAGAGTTAGATCCTGCATCACGCCTGAGCATCAGTGTTATCAGCATGGATGCCAACTATTCACAGAGCACCACCAGAGCAAGCCACTGAGATATAGTTCAAAATATATTAATACACAGCAAGAATGCTGCCTGACATACACCAAATGAAAGATGTTCTGAGCATAATGCCATACCTCTCTACATGTCCCTCTAGCCACCTTGAATTATACTGTATTCCTTAAGCGTTCTGGGGTATCCATCAGTTCCACAGATATCAATCTCTCTATGTCAGCATGTTGTCCACAGTCACACTTTCCACGGTGCCTTTTAAACCTGGGATTGCTGAATTCCTCAAAAGCCTTTTTTTTAGTTATTTGTCCTAATCCAGGAGTCCTAAATAGGACCTTTTATATTAATCAAATGTATCGTTGCCTCTCCTCTTGATTCTCTTAAAATCTTCTATCCATCTTTAAATGTTATCAAAGATATGGAAACTTCAAATCTTCATGACTGAACAACCATCCCCAGCGTGTCATAAAAATAAAATACTTCTGGGACTAACTATTGCCCCAGATTTTTATTGCAAGACTCAAGTGTCTTTTACAGCCTCAGCTGACAATAAGGGGGCAAAAGGCCATTCTGGGCACCAGCACAGCCAATTTGAACTCTCACAGCCAAAAATCATCCCTTATACAAAAAGAGCAAGTACAAAAGAAACAGAGTTTGCAATAAAAGCTTCTTAAAAACATATGAAAATACTGGGATAAAGTAAGAATTTTTTTGTTAGTAATTTTCTGGTTTTCAGGGGGTTATGTTTTCACAGTAGGTAAACAGAATCAAAAACTAACATTCATTAGCTTTACCTTTGGGGCCTTAAGTTTAGAGCATTTCATTTGAACTCGGAAACTGAGGCCCATATAATCTTTAAGAAAAGATACAAGTCCCAGTGTCCTATACAACACTACTGTTCTTGTAAAAATTCCAAATAACACTGATCTGCCATGTTTATCTTGTAATATTAGTGTCTGTTTTATAACTTTGAGGTATTTAAATATGAAGCACTACCTGATAATGTAAAAACAAAATTTGTTCCAGTCTAAGTTTAGATTTAGTGCTACTGACAGGCTGGCACTATCTCAAAGCTGAGTGTATATATCATCAACCCATTTGCAGGGCTTAAAATTAAATATTAACAATATAGGTCATGTGCCATTTATTGCCATTGAATGACTCACCAAACCATTGACATTCTGAACAAGGAAATGCATCAGACTTTTCAGGCCATTGTCTCTTGTTCACAGTAAATAAACAAGATGAATGAGCTCCTTTCTGGTTCGTACCAGGCTCTCAAGTAGGAGTATCCACTTCAGGAATCTACATGAAAATCCTGAAACAGCTGCAGCACATAGCTTCTTCCCACCTTTCTGCTAATGTAGTGGCCTACTGTATGCCAGATTAATGGTCTTTTTGAAGTGCCATCTTTGAAATGGCTTGGCCAGATCAAGTTGGTTGAGAGTAGACAGAATCCATTCACTATACCAGATCAACAGATGTAACATAGGAAAGCTATAGAAACACAGGTATCATTAAAGAAAAATAGGAAGCTAAAACTACATATTCAGTGCTGGTCCTCCCCTGGTGAGCTCATCATGAAGAGCATTTCTTAAAATGCTGTTCAGTTTTAGCACACATTGTGTTACAACCTTGACGAACAAATCAGGAGCACAATATGATGCTTAAACCATAATGTCTCAGTGTAATGAGTGCTGTAAGCTGTGTAGGCTTCTGAGAAACTAAACATTAATCTTCTTTGAATGCTCAGCTGACCATATGTGATGTCCTTGTGTTCCTAGGGCACTGAAGAACTAGAGGTTCGAATCCTGGTGCAAGCTCGACCAGGCCAAGATATCAGGTCTGTATTTATTAAAATATCTCTGTTAGAAATAGAAGGGCTGATGATTTTTAAAGTAATTTTTTAATCATGAGTAGTACTGACATTTTGACAGTCTGACTAAGGAGTGTCCATGGACACTCCTCACCTGGAACAGGACCAATCAAGGAAAGGTACTTTAAATCTCATTCTGTTTCTCTTTTGTGTTGTTTTCCTGTCCTGATTTTCAGACCCATAGGACATGACATTAAAAGAGGTGAATGTGTACTGGCTAAAGGAACCCACATGGGTCCATCTGAGATTGGTCTCTTAGCAACTGTTGGAGTAACCGAAGTAGAAGTTAACAAGTTTCCAGTGGTTGCAGTAATGTCAACAGGGAATGAGGTAAGAAAAGTTTGTTTTGAATTATTGTCTGAAATATTATATTTTTTTTTGAGGCAGTGTTTTGGATAGTGACTTCCACCCTATTCCCAAATAGACTCACTTTTTGAACTACAACTCATGCTGACATGAGCTATTTTTGTGAGGGATCAACCCATAATCATCTGCTTCTGTTTACTCCCTTAGGGGATTTCTCACAGGTCTCACATTATCTTTGCCAAAATTTTGGTAATGTATCCAACTGCGTGCCAGCTGCTTTCCTCCTGCCAGCGAGGGAGAACCTGTGGGGTAGTCGGGGTTGTAATTCATGCTGCCAGTCATGACTGAAGAGTAATTTCTTTTCAGCAACACTCCTCTATAGCTGTAATACAAATGGCAGACGAGCTGTCTTTGAAAACTGAATAGTACTACCAAATGCCTTGCTGCAGTATTGTGCCTCAATATTCTTTCTAATAGTAGTACATGAAATCCAGACACTTTCCTGTTGATAGAACAGCAGACCAGCTTTATAATTGCTTTAACTACATCGGAAAAATCAGGTTTAAGATTTACTTAATTTATTAATTTTACATATGTTGTGTGTTGACCCAGGCCAGGAACTGTGCCCTCTCATTTCTTCCAGCAGCAGGACAGAGAAGAATAGGAAGAGCAAAACCTAAAGAACATGTGGGTTGAGATTAAAGTCAGCTTGAAGTTTAAAGACAGCACGAAGTTTTGACTGTCCTTTAAGACAAACTTTCTGACATTCAGCCACAAACATTAACTCAATAGCTGTATTTCATACAGCTTGAATATGTTCAATTTTGAAAGATTTTGAAAACTTTTAATTGGTTGAATTTTGTCATCTGGTGTACAGAATCTTACCAGATTTCATAGCATAAACAGGGTGTGGCATGCAGGAACCATACCACTAACTGAAGAATAAATCCATAGAGCTACAAGGATTACAGATGGTGATTTTCTGATTAGTAACTTCCATATGATTGAAGATTCTTGCATGTCATTAAAGGGTCCTTTACTGATGTGGATATTCTCTTTTTTAAAATGTTAAAAGAGACCCTGCACAGTGCATTTCTTAAACATCCTAAGAAAGTCTTCACACAAACAGAGTCACAAGCCAAAGCATAAAATTTACCCATGCCCTATTTTTTGTTATTCTTACCGTACTACCTAATGCTGTTATTTTGACAGTTACATTCTTATTAGTAGTATTATTATTTACCTCCTCTCAATATTGTGTCCCACAATATTCTCAATATTCTGTGTCCCACATAAGAATTTCCAATATATATAAAACATACATTTACATATGTATGTTTTGTACTTTAGCTTTCAAAATATATAACACATGTGAGGTAATTGCCATGATATTCTGTCTTGAGAGAAAGGTTTCCATCCAAAACAGTAATTGATATAACAACTAAGCATAAGGCTTCTGTCTATTAATCCAATGCAGATTGTTGTATTTAAAAGACATCTTTATGGGTAGGCAGACAATGAACTTCAGAATGTCCATTACTACCTTTAAATCTGGTTAACAACATCAATGAGGTTCCCTTAAAACCATTTAAAGAGGAACAATAATGTGAAAACTTAAAAGTTTTTGTTTTGATTGCTAATGTCTGAGATTATAAGCCATGTACTCATAAGGAGTAAGAATGTTTTGCAGACATAGACCAATAGAAACAAACTAAACAACATGGAGGATTTATACGTATGTTTCAGGATATGTGTCTAAAAATATCGTGTCCAACCTGAAGAAAAGATTTCTCACTTGTGTAAAGCACAGTATTCCAAGGAGACTGACTGAGAGTGTTTCTGGTTTTATAGCTGCTGAATCCTGAGGATGACCTCTTGCCAGGAAAGATTCGGGACAGTAACCGTTCAACTCTCCTAGCTACAATCCAAGAACATGGCTATCCAACAATCAACTTGGGAATTGTGGGTGATAAGTAAGTACCACATGTTAGTAAAGATGTCACTTCATATTCATGCGATGCACATTTATGGCATCCATGGGAAAAAGAAATATCAGAGAAAATGTCACTCATTTACAAGTGTCACAGTGTTGTGACAAGGCACATCTTGGAGAAAATTTTCACCCTTTTCATTAGAGAAAGAAATAAGTTTATTCTAATATTAGGACGAATCTTTTGAAAAAAAAAAAACTTATTTAATGGTGTTTAATTTGTTTTGCATTCTGTTTTTTGAAACAGATAATGTATTTACTGTTGCAAATTGAATTTATTGCTGCAGTATCCTTCCAAGCACTATACTTGAAACACATAAGGGGAGACAGTTTTACAGCAGCTATACTTTTTTCTGGTCAAATAAAGGGAGAAGGAAAGTTTCTTTCAGAGTTTATTTTCCATGCCAAAATTAATTTAGATTATAAAATTTTGAATTTTGTCATATTCTGAGTAACTGCCTTTTGAGGAAGGCCCCACTGCTGCATGTTGCTCAACATTTCCAGAAATATGTGGAAGATTTTTTTTTTTTTTTAACTTTACTGGTCTTTACTTTGATTGCCACAGAGTAGCATCCTACTGATCAGTCTTTCTGTTCATCTGACAGCAATTGCTACTTATTTCCCAGTGGTAGTGAAGTGACATCTCTTGAGAGCTCTAGGATAAGTGATTGAAGTGTTCAGCTTTTTGTCCTTTGAGACTGTGCAGTGACTGCCATCCAGCATAACATATTTCCTCAATTTATTGAGACCCAGAGGCTTTGAACAGGATTTCTTGCTTTTCAGTTTGGGTATCCAACCAACTGACAGACTTGGTTTGACAGGGCATTGTTCAGGTTGTCCTAGTGGGTAGTTAAAAGTA
>VZRO01004529.1:681550-733693 GCA_013397915.1 Daphoenositta chrysoptera
AAAAAAAAAAAAAAGAAAGCAGATGACAGGGTCCCAGTCAGGGACTAAAAGGGAATCCAACCAGGTTACTATAAGGGAACAGGTCATTTCAAACCCAGTCTTCCATAAAGCAGTATTCAATACAAAACATCACTAGCTTGACAGAAAGTATATGAATGGGCCAACCAATGCATGGTTTTACAATAATTAAACCACCCTATGTGGTGGCTGCAGGAAATGCAGTTGAATTTGAAGTACTCATACAGGGAATATGACATCACAATTGTGATCTTAGGGACAGCAAACCCTTCTGGATACTCTCACTGCATCCAGGTATCCCTTTTTTCTTCTCTAGGCTAGCAAAACACCATTGCAGTTCCAAATAGCAATAAATATCAAGCCCTCCTGCCCATGAATGCTTCCAGTTTCAGGTGGTGATGTCATACAAGGAGAGTCTAAATTCATGAGACTGTTCTTTCCAGGAACGGTATCTAAATGTCCTGGATCGCTAGAGTTTTCTATATTATAAGGACCTTTTTACACTTTAGAACATAAGTAGCAAAGTTTTCAAATGAAACTATTATATCCAGAGATCAGGTTCTAGATTTGCATAGCTAAGATAAAAAAAAGCCACAAAAAGTCTCTCAGCTCCTGAGAGTCATCTCTATGTAGAGGGATTGGCAGGGGTTTTCTTCAGCAAAATACTGTAGGTGGAACTTTTTACCACCTGCAGGACCAAAAGTAACAGTTCCTGTTATCTACATTATTGTCAATGACAATACATCCTGTCATTACCAATGTGTTCATCCAGTGGAAAAGATGCTTTCCCTGGTAGTCCCCTCTGGAAAAACAAGAGTGTAAAGCTTGTTTGTTCTTTATGGCCTTGTCCTAATCAAATAGGTATAGTCTCAACTTTGCTGTAAAGTCAACACTATCAAAAGGAGAGTTTAAGGTCATTGTGCAAAACTATAGCTATGTACTCCATTGCCTTCAGGAATTGTTTCTGTGACCTCCTAGGCATGGAGAGTCAGTGAAGATAAATAATCTTGAAAGGTCTCAGTAATAAACGGCAAACAACTTTAGAATCATAGATTGATTTAGGTTGGAAAAGACCTTTAGGATCATCAAGTCCAACCTGCATTGCAAAGTCCACAACTAAACCATGACCCCAGGTGCCACATCTACATGTCTTGTAAATACCTCCAGGGATGGAAACTCCATCACTTCCCTGGGCAGCCTGTCCCAATGCTTGATGGCCCTTTCAGTGACAAAATTCTTCCTGATACCCAATCTAAACCTCCTGTGCTGCAACTTGAGGCCATTTCCTCTTGTCTTGTCACAAGTTATTAGGGAGAAGAGGCTGACCCCCACCTGGCTACACCCTCCTTTCAGGCTGTTGTAGAGAGTGATAAGGTCTCCCCTGAGCCTTCTTTTCTTCAGGCTGAACAATTCCAGCTTCCTCAGACACCCCTCATCAGATGGGTGCCCCAGACCCTTCAACAGCTTCATTGCTCTTCTTTGGAATGTCTTCCTTGTAGTGAGATTTAAGGCCCAACAGAACTTTTTTTACTTTCCTATATTTTTTACAAATATATTTTATGACCCTTTTTTACTTGTCAGATGCTAGCTGAACACCAGGCAGCAAACATATATATCAGTCTAAGGAAGTGCCTGCGGCTTTGCTTTCAGTTATGAGAGAGGTTGATTCTTTTGAATCTTTGCTATTAAAATGATCTCTGAGTCTCGAGATAGTATTACCTCAGCAAAGGTAGTAAGAGTTCTTTTTACATGTTTGCTTTCCTGCTTTTTTTTTTCTTGTTTCATGCTACCAAAGCAGATTCTGCAGAGGTAGTTACTTTAGCCTCATAGAATAGAAATAATGAACCTCCAATTGCAGAGTGTACTTTGCAGTAAGTTTTGAAAGAATAATTCAGTACTGGTGACTTAGGTAAAAATCTTCTGCACCAGATACCAGGATTCAGTCTTAGCAGGTCTTCTGCTGTTCTTCCATACTCACATGCCCAATCCTTATCTTTACAGCAAAATGCATCTGCAGTTCTGTTTCACTCAAAAGGAAAATCTGATTGTGTAAATCAGTTTGATAAGAAGTACGGTGTTATTTCATTATGTAATAAAGCTACTAACAGAGTGTTGCCCATACGAATATTTCAGTACATGTCTGTCGGACTAACATGACTGATTTGATGGAGTACCATGGCACTTGAACAAATGCAGGAGACTTAGCAGAAACATGTTACAAAGGGTGTGATTTTGACACTTTAGCTAGCATGTTTGTAGAAGAGAGGAACAAGCCTTCAGTGTCTGTTTTATGGTTTACTGAAGTTAAACCATAGATTATGTGTGTTTGTGTGTGCTCATGTATATGTGCATTTTGTATGTATAGTATGTATCCAGACATTGAAAAACAGGAAGATTTTATATGCCTGCAATATCTACTGGTTTAGTAAAAATACTGGCAAACATACTTTTCAGAAGGAAAAATTTAAAACTTGTACTTTTTTTTTTAATGTGTCACAGTAATATATTTCTTCCTTCCCATACTTTAGATTTGGGGTGTTTTTTTCCTATTTCCTTTTTAAATACAATTTTCATGGGGTAAATTTTACATCATTTTACTGGGAGTATCATTTCCTGTACACCATAAGCACTAATGGAGTTTGAGACAGCAGATAATAGGGAGCACAGCTGAGTGTTAAAATTGCTGTAGTGGGTCACAGTTTTTAACAACCATGGAAATTCTCTTCAATTATATTTGCAGATCTAATATTCAAGCATGAAAATTTTTTTAGAGTAGTATTTGCAAAGACAAACTTAGGGGTTATTCCTATATATCATTTCAGCATACAAATCATGCAGAGGTGTTTAGGTAAAAAAAAGCTTGTCCAGCTGCTTCGAAGCCCAGGATTGTGATACATGTAAACGCATTCCAACAGAGAATGTGGAAGGATGGGGAAGCACACTGAATGTCTGGGTTTCTGAAGAGTAGTTAGAAGCATTTTAAAAATGCCTTTGCATATTAATCATACGCGAAGTTACATTTTGAACTGACCACTCAAGTCTGACTTAGCCTACCACTATATTTTCATTTGAAACCAGTATTTTATTTCTTTTGGGAGCATTTTAATGATTTCTGAGATTTTCACCGTCGTTTCTGTTCTCATCAATTGTATATATCACTCAATATTCAAAATAAAAAACAGCAATTCCAAAACCCGTAGATAAAGTTTACAGTTGAAATCCTAGAAGAAAGCAATAGGAGAAAAGAACAGACCTGGGAATGTGATATAGCTGAAGTTATGTCTGGCTAGAAGCCAAGATTTTCTCTATTTGTGTTCTTAGCACATAAAAGCCAAGCTGTAAAGCACACATCTCTGAGTAGAAATGGAAGATATATCCATCCCCAGAGTTACTCCAAACACAAGAAACAAATGCAACACTAAGGAAAGACAGAACCCTTCTGATATTGTTGTTGCTGTTGTGTCTTACATTTTTTGTCTGAATCTCAGACTCACTTGCTAAAAAATTACAAAAACAACTGGCCAGTTAAAGTTGGTATTCCAATGTACTTTTGAATGTTGCCTCCTAATAACAAGACCAAGTTAAAAGGGGTTCTAATTTCATTTGCTTTGCTTATAGTCTATGAAGTATTTGGTTTTTTGGAAACCAGTGATAAAAATAAGTTGCATTTCTGATCTGATCTGTAGAAGTCTAATTATCAGAATATTTTTGTGTCTGATTATTTCATTTGTGTTGTTCTTTGTATTCCATTGTTTAAAGTGTAAACTTTAGCTCTAGCAAAATGTGCTGTAGTGTGGGGGCCTCTGTTTTACAAAGTCATCTTCCGTTTTGACAGCTTTTCTTCTATGACAGACTTTCTTTTTAAGCTTGCTAAGGAACTTTTTTCACGTATGTAATGAATTCAATTTCTTCTGCTTTTACCTTTGTTTACATGAGTGCATTTTCCCCTTCCCTGCATTCTTTTCTCTATTTTCTAATTCTCTTATCTTTTTTCTCAGAGACATGTATAATATTCAGTTGCTTCCAGCAGCATTTTCATTTATGAGCCTATGATTTCAGAGCGGAGAGAAAGAATCTCTCTCTTTAGGAGAAAAATTTAGGAAATTCACATTATTTCCTCACTTGCTTGAAAAATTTGTCTGAATAGTTATTAAATCAGCAATTTATGAGAGGTTTTCTACATTAGAAGTGTTTAGTCTCTTATTTGTATACCTCTCCTTTTTGACATACTGTTGGACATAGAGCTCCTAAATGACAGGTAAACCTATTAAAAATCACCTTTGCTGCTGTAACAGCAGTAATCTGTGATATCCCTAAAATAAAAGCTTTGATAGAATCTCTTCATATTTAGAATGGTTAATGAGACCTTACTGAAGGAGTATCATTGGTCCAATTTTAAGTTTTCCATCCCAAAAAGAAGGTTTAAATCTTTTGTGCTTGTGTGGCTTGCATGTAATTACTAGTATTATAATATAGACAGAAGGTCTGGAGTGGAGGGAGGAGAGTGGAGAAACTGCTCCAACTCCAAAATTTCTCATGCAATATCAACCTGATATATATCATCATATGAGTTAGAATATGAGTTATGGGCAGAATCTAGGCACAGAATCCTAGTCTCTCCCTGCTCCAGTTTAATGCCCAGTTTGGGTAAAAACAAATATACTGTGAACAAAATTAGTAGTAGTAGTAGTAGTAGTATCATTTAACAAATAACTGTAAGAAAATGCTTGTTAGAGAAAAGGCCTTATATTAAATGTCACAATATTAAGTTTTTCTAAAGTGACTTCACTTCTAGATCTGCTCAAAGAACGATGGTGTTATAAACTTTGATCATAGCCTAATGAATGCAGGGACACAGTGTAATGGTTTGAAGGTGATTCAGATGTGGAGGTCCTCTCCTTCATTGTGCCCTGTCAAGAATATTCTCCTTTTCAAGCAGAAATGTTTAATATCTGTCACAACAACTCTTGATATTCATCAGGGAAATCTTCAAATAAGTTATCATATTGACAAGTCATCTCATCTAATGCACATATTCTGAAAACAAAAAGGAACATCTGAGCCAAAACAGAGGTGAAAAAAGAACTTGTGAAATGGGACAGTGCAAGTCCCAGGGAATCCTCTGTACCAGTAGGAAGCTACCTAGTGTGACAGGTAATAAAATTTCATACTGTAGAGGTGACAGGTGCAAAGCTAATGCACAGCAGTTTGTCATTTTCCCAGCTGTGTTCAACACAAGCATGGACTCCAGATAATAAAGAGGACAGAATACTTTGAAAATCTTGTCTTTGAAAACAGAGGGAATCTATTTGTTGGAGGAAAATAAAAATTACTGGGTTTTGTGATCTATTTTTGAAGCATAGGTTAACAATTTTAAAAATACTTGGAGATACAAGTTCTATTTTCAAGAGAACTTCAGCTTATAGAGGTCAAAGTATCATTCACTTAAATGACTTCAAACCTTCTTAATGCCTAGAGCATATATAGGAATTTGAGTTCCCAAGTCACTGAGAAATTTTTGAGGCTTGAAATTGTACTAATACCCGAGAAGAAAATAATGAAAACTAATAAAGGCAGTAGATACAGAGGAATCAAAGAAGTGGTGAACACTGAAGATGGGTCACTGTCAGCAATAGAAATCACTTACAAAACTGGGCTAAGTATATTGTTAATACAGCCAAGTATTAATTGATATATAGAGGATTAAAGAATATAACTAAAATTTACAGGATGGAGGATTATATCCTAAGAAATAAGAATTTAGGAAAAGATTTGAGAATCATCTAAATACAAGTTCTAGCATATGTATAAAGAGCTAATCTCCTATAGAACTAGAAGGTTATTTTTGACCTTACTTTTGTATTCCCAAGACAAGAACCATTAAATTTCTTAAGTGGTTGAAAGATGGACTGTGTACTCAAGTAATACCAGAATTTAGGCTGTTTAGTTCAACAGATATTCTTACAAGATCATTTGATTACCTTCCAGTAATACTGAGCCACATGGAGAATAAATTGAATAAAGTTTCTGTTTCAGCAGCAATGCCTATATATTCAAGTTAGACTAATTCAGACTGAAAGTAAAGCATAGTTTTAACAGTGATAGTAATTAGCTGTTAGGAAACTGTATCAAATGCTTTGATACTCATTTCAAAGCAAGATTGGATATTTATTTACAATTCAAACAGAAGCAAGTTCAGGGAGATTCTCAGACTATTCTAAATACTAAATCATTTTTTAAAATGAGAGTTATTCCTCCTGGTCACAAATAATCTCTTAAGTATTATTTCAGAGAATGAAATTAATTCTCTTGTTATTCTAATAGACAATACATAGTAGAAGCACAAAATCTGAAGACCAGTACCAGCAGAAATTACACAATAGAGGTTAGCATTGTGCTGGAAAAGATTTTGGATTTTTGAGACTGCTGTCTGTAATGTTGATAGTTAAACCAGAAGCTGGGATCATTCATGAAATCTGAAAGTCTTTTGTGTCACTTCATGACACAGGGACCCTATTTTGAGAAATAGAGATTGACTTTGTACTCTGGCAATGAATAGAAGAGCAAATGAGGGACTGAAGCCATTTTAGAAAATGACTTTCTTGGTCAGAAAGAAATGGACATCTAATCTTTTAACCTGAATAATTTGAATCTTTTTCCATCACTTCCTATCAACATTAGTATGCAATCAATCTGACAGACCCTCTTTATGAACTATGAGGAGGAACTTGGCATGGATTTACAAGGTGATAAAAGGATTGTAGATTTCATGTTAGCAGTGACTGTGGGCATGTGTAACAGTAGTTCAGGGACATTGGCCCAGTCTTCTCCTCACATTCCCCAGTCTGACAGGACATGCGTGTGCACAAAAGTGATCTTTGAAATGCCAGACTGAAGCTGCCTTGTGCAGGATCAGCTGGCCCTGGACTGGGGATGGAGATTGACGTTGTTGTTGTTGTTAACTGTCCAGCCAGCTGTTAAGAAGAAATCGCTCAAGAGTCACACAGCAATGACTGATGACACTGTCCATTTCAATCATTAATATCTGATTTCAGGGTTTTTTAAAAGGTATATTTATAAATCTTCATGTCCAATGAAGATTTTTTTACATTTTACATTTAATTGCCCTACATTTAAGAATATAAAAACATAATTTCTATTTATTTCTTATTTCTGTTACAAAGAACACTATCTGAAAATAGTTTTTTCACAGAAAAACTGACTTGGAAGAAGTATATGTAAAAGGTAATGCTGCTTTCATAAATTGGGAATTCATTAATTGTTTTAAATAAGGCCCTGATAGGAGTAACTTTCTCCGTTTTGGACATTTTTTCTAATCCTGCCTCTTGCAGTAGGGTATGAAGCTTCTCATGAATGAAGTGGCATCTTTATTGACTATGGAGTTATAAAATTAGGATAATCACAGCTCTTTCCCCCTTGTAGTTAAGAGGGTGACAGTTATTGTGCCTTGAGACCTATTTCCTGAATAAGAAGCTAAAAGTGTGAGTAAAAATGTTTCCATGGGTCCCATCTCCAAATATTTTCCCATTTTCTGTGGTCCTCCTTCCAAAATGTCAAGTTGTTTAACACTTCATTTTGCTTTGTTTGGAAGTCAAGAGTAAAGAAGTTCCTCCATAGACGCTGCAAGGAAAGATGAGCTATGCTTTGTTGGCATGCCTAGTTGAGCCTAAATCCTTCCATAACTTTACTCATTCCTTGTGAGAGACCGTTCCAAACTGTAATAGAAGGGTGTTCCCATGCACACCCTTTCTCTCCCATTGGCTGGCCCTGCAAAGAGGAAGCATTTCCCACGGTGATTTTGAATATCCAGAGCCACCAAGGGGGACACAGCTGGGCACAGAGCTTCCCTTTGACCCCAGGAGACTCTCTCCTTCCCTGGCTCTTTATTATACCCCTTCTGCTTCCTTTACCCTCAGGAAGCCAGATGTTTTTAAAGAAGAAGGGACACAGAGCTTCCAGAACACTGCGGAGACAGGCCTACCAGATTGGTGAGCACTGTTTTTAAACCACTTGGGACGTTGAGGCACGTGCATGCTCACAGGCAGGCTCGGCCAGGTGTCTGTCAGGGCAGAGCTCGGAGCACGGATCCAACCAGCATTTGCCAAGCAGGAGCAGATGGTGTTTGATTCTGTCCATTAAGTAGCACTGCCTTTCAGTTAAGTTCTTATGCACCAGTGCACTGTAGACTTACATGGCTCCACAACACTGATAAAATTTAAATGTTTACACTACTCATCAGCAGCAGCAAACATCTTTATCCATCAAGGATTTTACCATTTAAAAACTGAACAAATTAGGAAAAAACCTGCTTGAAGGTAGTAGTGGAGTCCAGGGAAGTCACTGTTACGATTCTTCAGTCATAACAGGGGCTGGACTTCAATGATCCTTGTGGGTCCCTTCCAACTCAGGATGTTCTATGAGTCTATGATACTGCATACTTGGTTTTCCACCACTGTGCTGATCATCTCTAAAGCAGGCTAACTGGAACATTCAGGAAATCTCTAAACTATGCACTACACATTTTTTCCAAAATACATATGCAATTATATACTATGTCTTACTTAGGGAGGTGGCTTAATAATATAGATTAATTCTCAGAACTTGCCTTCTAACACAGGCCCAAGGAGCAGGAGTGATAACAGAGGGAGAGTAAACCACCTGTAATTTCCTCCATTAACAAACAGAAAAAATGAGTTTCTATAGTGTCATTTACGTGGGAAATAAAAATAGGTAGAAAAGGAATGAAAATCCTGTCAAAGGTTAGTACCTGAAAACTTCATATGGGAGGATCCTCACTGGGGTAAATGGGCCCGTTTTTATAAGAGGTTGGAGGATTGGGTTATAGCTTAATGTTTGCTTTGCATACTGGAAGAACAAATTTCTGTTCTCATTACTGAGTCAATCTGCCATATCCTTAGCTTTCAAAAAACTTGTTCTTGTTTAGCAATTAGTTGTTCATGCTGAAGCCAGGTGTTATAAATCTAGTGTTATAAATCATGTAATGGGCTAAAGAGATCAACCCATTAGAACGCTTTGCTGTTCAACACATCCCAAAAAACTTAATTTATGAGAACCTGCAGTATTTAAAACATATTAAATTAATGTGAAGAACATGATACAGACTGTCTGCTTTATCTGACATTACTTAAAAGATGGAATCTACCAGCAGGTGATGGACTTGGAACTCCTCATACAAGTTAGTTCACACCTCACTGCTACTGCTACTTAGGTGAGCCTTTGGGCTCTTCTAAGCAGTGTGACAGAAAGCACCAACAAAGACCAGCCCCTAGAATAAGTCTTGCTACCCAAAGCACGAGCAATTAGAAAATGCTTCTGCTTCCAGAGCAGGAGAAAAGGTAATGGGCATTTTTTTATGTTAAAAACATCTTTGTGCTTGAAGGAATATGGTCCAGCATCGTAGAGACAAATGAAGTTCTAGTTCCTTCCACTGACTAGCAGCTGTCAAAAAATTTTATTGCTGGTCTCAAGCAAGCTAAGTTTCTCAGCTCCTTCTCTTCACTTATTTCTAATACTGTAGTTTACTCTTCTTGGGGAATTAGTGGGTTTTTTTGGCAAACAAAAATCGATGTCATATTTCATTTAACATTTTCTAAAAAATAACTATTTGTTTTAGGACACAGCTGATGACAGAGAATTTTAAAAGGTCTTTTCATATCGTCTCTAAACTGTGGCTTGCAAGTAATTTTTTTTCTGGAGACAGAGAGTTTTCCACGTGATTAAGTTATGATTCTGTAAAAGGTGGGACTTCCTAGAGAAAGTCTTCATTTTGAGGCATTGCTTTTAGGGACTGCATTTCTACCTGTCATAGAGACATCCATACTGTAGATCAGTAGTAGTTACACCAGTTTACAGGGGGGATGGATTTACTTAAAATTCCTTTTAAATTTATTTTAAAATTCCTCTTAAAATTGAAGCTAAAGGAAAAGGTAAGATATTCTGTGATAACATTGCCATTTCACCATGTGTCAGATTTGGTGATATTATTTGCTATTTATAAACAACTGGCACTAATTACATCCATCATAAATTTTCAGTTGTGTCAGTATAAGCCAATTCTCATATTTCATGAGTGCTCTGATGGAAATAATTCAGAACCACAGTTGCCCTTCAGACTCACCTGTGCACTGACATCTTTACTGATGAGCAATGTCTTTGGCATTGATTATTGTATTGTGTGGTGTAATCTTCAGTCATATTATTTCAACACAGCTAAAACTGTTGAATATTTTCTACTCCAAAAGTGAAAACTTCTCAGTGAATCCATATTGACTCACTTCCTTTGTAAGAAAGAAGATAAAATAAAAATCTTTACCAGTGTAATCCCTTCCAATTTCTTTGAAAAACTAATGGATTTCTGGTGAATGTACTGATAAGGTTCATTATCTTCAGCCAGCAAAATAGCTAGGGATAGTTTTTTAATTAGTGGAAACCAGCAGTTCTCAGGCTGCTTCTTACAGTCAGAGGACACACTCTATACTGGATTTAGAGTGAATTAAGTGCTCACAAGTTAGTAGAATGGCACGGCACCTGAAGACAGCTGTTATCAAAACTTTGGTCCTGTTCTTTCAGCATTTATTAAAAAATTACAATTCACACTGAAATGCTTGCAGATGAATGTACACAAGCAGCAGACAAGGATGTGATCAAGGACCCTTCATGCAGGAATGTGCCCATAGTTCATAAGTACCTGGCTTCTATGCATGAGACTTCTTCCTGTAGCACTCCCATGGCTACCTGTTATTCTGACCTCTCTGATCTTTTGTCATGCTGGCATATATATGAGTGGGAGTCTTCTGAAGCAGGTCAAGGAAACAGTGGAGGAAAATATATTATCATCCAGATACAGGAAAAAACTACTGAAGGCATTAGACAGATCTCATGGTTTCTTCAGCAACAAAGTTGAAGACCTCTAATTGAAGGCCTCTAATCAAAATCTCTCTAAGTTCATAAATGTAACATGAAAAAGAATACTCTGCAAAATAACATTCTTATTTGCAGCAGCAGCAATTAAAGGAACAGCAAAAAGTACCAAAGACAGATTCTTTTTTATTGCTGTCAAATAGACAAAACTTACATAGTCATGTTGAACAAGCCAAAAGCTGCTGTAATTATTCCAGCTTTCCTCACAAGCTGGCCTATTTTCCTAGGGAAAACATATTGCATCTGTTCAGAGTGATCCAGGGAAATACCACAGAAGGTAGAAGGAAGATACATTATGAGAACATGATGAAATACACTTGAGAATTTTGAAACAAATACAGTTTCAGAAGTGTGTCCATATGTTACTACATACACCATCAAAATTGGGTTTTCTTCTGCTTTCAAAAAACATAATAGTCAAAACACAGAATTACTATTACCTTCAAATATTCGTTCATTGAATTACATTCATTGAAATATATTCATCGATTTACATTCAATATTACATTCTAGAGAAGGTGGATTTTAGTTGGCTAAAAATAATGGCATATATTCACCATTCTGCATCCTGCAAATTACTGATACACAAAATACTCCTCTTGGCCATGAGGTGAGACGTGGGTGACAGACTTTGTCTTTATGCCTTGCTGCATTCATCTATTCATTTTGAAATCTGTCACCTCAGCTGAAAGAGCAGTTAAAAAATGAGAGTTAATCATAAAGGATCAAATCCATATCCCATCTTTCCTCAAGAAGAAATGTCATTGAGCTTGATGAGATCTCTGAGTACAACAAGTAGTCTATTGGTTATTTGATGAAAATTGTAATTTGGTAAATTCTTTGTTATTTTGGAGGGGTTTTTTTTCTGATGTAGAACTAGAAGCTTGACTGGGATCTTTGCATGCAAGGGGAATTTCTAGAAGGTGTTTGTACCTCAGTTAAACTTGTTCTTCTTCTGGAACATCTGTTTAGTAGAAAAGAGACCTCATAAGATGCAAAAATAGTACAAACCACTGTTGCTAGTTTGTGGGAACATATCCAGAATGTGCTAAACTCAGGGCACCTCCAGACAGCGCACAGACTTCTGAAGTTTACAGTCAACTACCGTAGTTTAGAGGGCAGCTGGTCTACTTTGGTCTTTAGTGTGATTGTGTAGGATCACTGCTAGCACTTCTGTTTTCACTGTGTGTCCAGGAATCTGTAGCTTCTCAGAATTTGTGAAGGATCATGTCTTTCCGCATATAACTGAAATACTTGAGATACTTTCAAATAAAGTAAAACAGTAGGCAAGAAAGGTTGGCCAGCTCTGCTTTTGAACTCACAACAGACACTTGTGCATGCATCTGGTGCATTATGGTGCATGTGTATCTTTCTGTATCTGTGTCCAGTGTATCTGTAGAGCACACAGCTTTAAGGTGCTGGTTGTCATGGTGCATGCACACGGTTTGCAGGTACAGGTTACCAGAAGACCTGGGTTTATAAAAGCCCAGGCTGCTGCATAGAGAAATGCAACAATCACAAGTCTTTCTGTTAGTCACCTACTAGTAACAGCTGTATATGGCAATGGACAGCAAGGACTGGAAGTGACTGTCAGGTAATGAGGTTATGTTGAATGAATGAGACTCCTGTGGGAAAGAATGTGGTGGAAATGGTCCTTAGAAACAGCAATGAACTACAGATTTTGTACTGACAGTGGCTTGATAAGTCAATCCTAACTAAAAGTTCCACTTTGATTTTAACTGGGATCACACATTTTACTGCAGAGTGGTAGGTGATTTTTTTAACATTTGCTCTTACTTGTTTTCTAAATTAAATTATAAAACTGAGCAGTTTAATCACATGTATCAAACTGCTGTTGTTAAGGGTTGTATCACAGAAAAGGCTGACAGATATATAATTAATGACAGTGAAGCACAACAATAGGAT
This sequence comes from Daphoenositta chrysoptera, assembly GCA_013397915.1. Lineage (NCBI taxonomy): Eukaryota > Metazoa > Chordata > Aves > Passeriformes > Daphoenositta > Daphoenositta chrysoptera. The sequence goes on from VZRO01004529.1 coordinate 694,457, forward strand.
CAACAAAAGTGAATTAACATACATTGATTTCTATGTGAAAGAGAAAATTACACTGTAATTTAGGGCACTTCCAAATGGCACTTAAAACACAGAGAATTCTTTGATCTTGACTGTAATATAGCTATTTCTTCTGAGAGTGGAAAGGAGAAAATTTATATGGCTGATGTCTGTTTTAATGAGGCTTGCATCATTTTCTTGTTCAAGCTCTTAAGCGATCTTGTACGTCTTTTCAGTTCAAAGACAGCTCACTTGACAGCTCAAGTGTTGAATACGTTCTCCACAAACTAACTTTGATAATAAGAATCTTTCATTAATCCAGGTGTTCCTACTGTACTGCCATCCTGCAAGTCCTAGCTTCAAATCAATGAAATCAAGTGTCAGCTGCAATGTCATGTGTTTGCTTACTGGATGCATGCTGCTGCCATTAAACAATAGTAACCCTCCAACTAATTTCCAGATTGCACTGCTCATTCTGTTTCATAAACCTGAACAAAGAGGGTCAGGAAATTTGGGTGGTAAAGTAGCTACTCTGTTTATCAGACTGACAAAAAAAGCAGAGAATATAAAGATATACTTAAAAATACATGCACTCTTTATGCAAATCACTATGTCTGCAGCTTCAAAAATGTATGTACAATACAAATAATATTTGTGCAGACAAAATCTGCTCCAGGTGCTGAGAGAAAGTTTGGATTTGTTCCTTATTTATCTATATAAATAGTTTCATAAACTGTATGCAGTCCTTATAGAACAAATTTTCTTCAGGGTATTTACAAAAGATGATCAGATGTGATCTGAAATATATCTGAGTACAACTTTTTTTAATAAGTTGCAGCATGTTAGAAAAGCTCACTCCCTTTTTGTGCACAATGTCACTCTGACTTTGAAAATCACCAAATAAAACAGAGTCATTTTGCCATCTGGAAATGAGATTTCCCATCAAAATCTACTTTACATTGATTAAGGTATTCACCATTATATTTGAGCACCTGTTAGAGTTCTGTCCATGACAGAAAAAAATCCAAGAATAGCACTTTGACAAAATATTTTAAAGAATTTATTGTAGTAAATTAGACCATTAGTCTAGCTAATCTGGTATCCTGCCCCTAGCAGTGGCTAGGGCTTCAGAATATAGTTTCTGATTTGTACCTGCTCAGAAAGTGAGTGTTATTTCCCAGCTTCATGGTGATTTGTCGCCTGCCTTTTAAAACAGTCTCATCATATTATGCTCAGATGCCAAAGTTATCTTGTCTATTCTTTCAGAACTTAATAGTTTTCATTATTTATTCAATTTCCATGTCAATTTAAAGGAGCTACTGCTCACTGTTTCACAACAAATGAAACAAGTAGTATCTTGTTATTTGATTATACCAAATCAGTGTTAATATGCAGTCTGAGTAATTAAATCCACTAAAGGCAAGGGAAATGTTCACTGCAGTGTTGCTGGAAGATTGCAACAGGTGACTCCTGTAAGGAGTGTTTGGTGCTAATTGCAGTCATGGAACTACCAGCCTTAAGTACACCATAAAGTTAAGCAGACCTGGTTGACAAAAAGAAGTCCGCCAAAAATGTCAAAAAGAGAGACACTTTCTGCAAAAGCAAGGGAGGGAGTTCTGTCTCCTCTTGAATAAAAATCAAACTAACTTAATCATTCCATTTATTGCAACAAAATTCCTATCACATCTTTCATTTTGGAATAATTAAATGCATTTTTAACTATGTTAAAGATGATATGAAGTGCTATTGGCTGGATAAAGTTTTAGTGGTAGAATTTTTAAATGTCTTGCACTATACAGATGGTAAAGAAAATAATTTTAATATGGTGAAGAAAAGTATTTAAGACAGATCATTCTACTGGAAATTCTAAAAATGCACCAAGTCCAGTAATATTCAGCTTTTTACATGACAAAATAAAAATACCTGAATGATGAACTAGTCCAGTGGTACACTACCCTCATAAGGAAAGATGTGAATTGAGTCTTCACCTGGTTTGAGTTTGGGCTTATTTGGGGGGAAGGGGGAGTTACTGATTTTTTTTCTTTGTTAAGTAATTTCATATACATATACAAACACACATATATATATATATTCCATATGGAAGTAGCAGCATTTCCATTCTATTTAACTTCAACAACAGTTAAATATATACTTGTTTGCTTTGTAATGTTCCTTCCATTATTCTCAAACCACAAGCGAAAGCAAGCACACTTCATTATCCAGAATTAGCATGTCCCCAGACAGGTAGTCTTGCTGCCTATGAATAACTTTTAAATAATTAAACAAGATAAAATGAAACAGCCTGGAGCAAGTTCCAGATAAGGTCCTCAGCTCCATCACAACCTAATGAGAAAAATGTACTGAAAGCAGTCTTAGGCTGGTGATAGTGACATATGCCTGACTGCCGAGCCTCAGGAATGGCAATATAAACCTATGTAATTAATATGTATTCCTTGCTGCATTCCAAGCAGCCTCAATGGCAAGGATTAATGGATACTTAGATGTTGAGAGACTTTTCCTATTACAAACTCTATTATAATCTTAAACAATGTCTTACTACATACAGATACTACTCAGATGATCAATACGAGACAATTGGTTCTGAAGAAGCAGCCAACAGCAGACTTGCTTCTTTCTACTTTCCTTCAGTGACTAGTGGAGACTCGTGCTGGGTTTTGGAGAAAATAATCCTGAGATTTCAGAAGGGGCAGCTGATGAAATGTCTCAGTTTCCTAAAGAACAAACTAGATGGTTTTGCTTGAGCCCATATGTTTTATATTTTCTCCCAAAGAAAATAGTTTAGGCATTCTTTGTAGGCTATTAAGAGTATGCAAGATACCCAGTACCCTAAACAAAAGTAATGATGGCATGCCACAATACTGCAGCATTCCTTTAAAAAAAGGGGTAGTGTATGATTCTATCTTATTGATTGCAGTCTACAGCAATCTGCCCTTCTTTCTGCTGTAATTGTTGCCTACCTCTTACAAAGCAGTCTGACCCTAGAGAGGGGATGTAACCCAACACAGATAATAAAGTTGTGCAGGATGACTACACTGTGATGCCAAAGAACGTGCTGCTGCAGTCACTGCACATAGTGGAGAAAGAGTCTTGAGACTTCCTTCCTGTAAGGCATAGCCCGGGCAGAGGACACGTGAGGGCTCTCTGGTGAGGAGATGAGGTGTGTGCAAGGTTGCGTGCAATGAGATATTTACTCAGGGAGGGAGTGCAGTCATTCCTGCGTCACATAAATTCAGTGCACACAGCACCACCTCATGCTGACTGCTGCTTGTATTTTACTGAACCATGGGCAGAGAAAGGATGCTCAGAGGAAAGAATTTTTCTATCTGAGACATTTGGAAACACATAGTTTCTGCTAGTCTCTGAAAGGTCAACTAGAACTTGCATAATATTCCTAATTTTCATGTTTTCAGCTCAAACTCCAAAATTACTGCTGTAGTTCTACTTTTGGATGAAATACAGCCAAAGCTCCCAAAGGATAGCCCACATGCCATTTTCAGCCTGCATTCACCACCCACAATGGCATTTTGTAATTGTAGTGTGGCATTTGCCTGAGATGCTGTATTCCAGGTGAAGGCCTTCAGACAGTCACTAGCATTATTGTCTATTCTTTCAATGGCATTCTAAGTAGGAATAGCCTCCCATGAAAAACTTTTAGGATCATTGAAGTGAAAACACACTGTTGAAGAAACAATACATACAGTTGTAGCAACCGGTCAACTTCTGGTCAGTTCACAAATGTTAAATGCAAAGTATGAATTTAATATATTGGAAATTGGTTTTGATTCCTCTGGACCTGTGGGAGTTGTATTACAGAGTTTCTCCACTGCGTGCCTTGAAGCTCTGTATTGGGATCAGTACTGCTCTTAAATATCTAATGCTCACTTCAAAGTTTCCAGTTTAGATCTAAAATGGAAAGAAAAGAGTTAGGACACCAATATCCTTCACAGTTATATTCTTTGTATGGAAGAATATCATAGTTCCCATTACACTGTTTCTCGTGAAGGTGAATAGGCCTTTTAACAGGATGGATTGTGGTTTTGCAAGCTGAAGTGGGTATGTACAGGTGGCTTTGCTGCAGAGCCCTCTAACAGAGAAGAGAAACAAAGGATTTACTCCCACTCTTCACTGATCAAAGTTTGAAGTGGAGCCTCACCCCCATTTTTGCACACAGCAGATAAGCTAGAGAGGTAGTACTGCAGCCTGCTTGGTGGTCATCTGTCAGGTCCCTTTATAGATCCCTGTCTGTTCATCTAAGTCACAATTTGTATTACTACCTACTGTGACAATTGCATACTCTTAGACACTTGTATTAGCATTCTTCAGTCCCAGTCTAAAGTATCCCACTGTTCCTGTTGCAAAGCTTAGACAGAAAGGTGCCAAACAGTGTGGCATTCACTTAATGAGATTGCAGTTCTTGACTTGAATCGAACAGTGTGGAATCTTAAGAAGGAAAAGGCCTTGTATTATTCTCTTAAAACACATGTGTATATGCATCTGTATGTGTGCACACAGACTTATATTACAACTCATAATAATTCCCTGCCACTAATCTGCTTGCGTGTTCTTTCCTGTAGCCCAGATGATTTACTGAATGCACTGAATGAGGGTATCAGCCGTGCTGATGTGATCATTACATCAGGAGGTGTATCTATGGGGGAAAAGGTATGCAAAATTTAAGTATGACTTCCTACAATATATGTAAGAATTTCAAACCAGAGTCTGTCGTCCAAACTACTACCTTTGCATTAAAGTTTATTAAAAAGGGATCTTACTTTTATTGGAACACTTATGTGTGGATTACTTCAGAAAATAGTCTTCAAAGCTCATTCCCTTTCTTGTTTTTGTACTATAGTTGACATAGTACAACAGAGAAGATTTTAATTCTTGATGTGAGTGATTTAGAAATGTGTTTTTATTTAAGGAATGATTTGTGTAGATGAGGAAGGAGCTGGGTTAATAGCACATAAAGGCAACAGACTTTTTATTTCTAGAGCAGGTAAAATGTAGATAGAATTAAGGTACTTTGAAAGTACTTCAAAAACCAACTTGAGTGTATAAATAGCAATTTTTTACTCAGCACATCTGCTTCCTGAATGTGCCAAAGCTCTATCTGTTACAAAAATAGTTTTATTACATTTTGTGCCTGATAGTCCTACAGATTCAATACATATGAGACCCAGTGAGCTGATATATTTGCCTTTTGAATCATTAACAGAATTGTTGATTGAGTTCCTGTTGATAATCCCTGTGCCAAAACCATCAAAGAAAATAGGGATACACAGATGCTGGTGGGGCATAGATGAACCTGCAGGACATTTATTAATCATGACTTATGCGAAGGAAAACTCAAATTACTTTTTGATCCCAGGCTGAATCTGTGAGTTTGGCAGATAAAATAAACATCTTTTATAACTAACAGATACTAAAGACAGTCATTAGGAGATGGGAAACACAAGTGCTGGTTTTGTCTACTTTTCTGAGTAGAAATCATATTGTTGGATACGTTATGAAAATGGATAATTATTTAAACCAGTGCAAAATACTTTATATTACTCCCATTTCCTTCAGTATTCCTAGAAAAATAATCAAGGACAAATGCTGGTCTTTAAATTGGGTATGTGGCAACATAGTGCAGCCACGGAAACACAAAGAAGTGGCTGGACTGCTGAATGGTCTGATAGACATTCAGACCTCCTGGCTCATAACGGGCTCTATATTCCACTGATGGTCTGCCCTCTGATACTGAGCTTTCTGCAGTTTTAATGAAATAGCTGTGAACATCCAAAAAGTAAACAGAAAGTAAAAGGGGGTTCATGCAATTAATAATTGAGAGTTCAAGCCTGGCTGAAATGAGTTGCTGCTTTCCAAGTATTGGAACACACACGCATAAAAAAAAAGGGAAAACTGCCAGAGAGTTTCAGATTTACTGCTTTCAAAGTCTGTCTTCACAGATGACTGCTATGGCCTGTGTCTTTAGCCTCACTATGCACAAGAGATAGGGTACTACATCTTTAGGCACAGCAATTTTTAATAAAGATTAAACAAGTAATTCCATTTGTTTTAATAACTGGATCAGTCGTGTTTATGCAAAATCATTTAACTTGAACTCATTCACAAGCCACTCAGTTTTTTCTTTCTAAGGAATGTTAAACTCAATCACTGTGAATTAGACCATTAGACCCAAGAAATTACAATAATTACAGTATCCTGGAAAACTATGACTTCTACAGTACAGTATTGATTTCAAAAGTACTAGGAGATCTCTAAATCTATAATTAGATAGCTTCCATGGGAATGTTAAATAATTTGATCATTTAAAGTCTTAACTTTGAGCCATAAAGGTTTTTTTCCATCTTTGACATAGAGAATGTTGTAGTAGTAGGTATTTGTGGGGTGCTCTAAGATTCTGATGCTGCAGATGAATTTTAAGGAAATATATGTCCTCATGAAGTCAGGTTTGGCATCTAAATGAGTCTGTTCTTTACTTCTTTTCAAAACACTTTCTTTCAAATACTGGAAATTCCCTACTGTGCTGTAGCACTTTCAGGATATGCAAATTTTCATCTTCACTTGATATTAATTAATTGCTTTGAATGCTTAGATGATGTAAAGCCACTTTGATGTTACTTAATTTTTTTTTTTTTTAATTAAACAGGACTATCTTAAACAGGTGCTGGATATTGATCTTCACGCACAGATTCACTTTGGCAGAGTTTTTATGAAACCTGGGTAAGAAATCTTTCTGCTTAGGCAGCCTGGATGGAGGCTGCATTGGCCAAATATCCTTGAGAGGGGCTTCAGTAGATTTCACTTTTCCAAATATACTGTAAACCACAGGATAGATGAATGTGGGAAAAGCAGCAAAATCAGCACCCTTCAGATTTGTCATCATCTTTATGGGTTAAATTAACTGGAACAGAAAGATTATTTTTTATCAGTAAGAGATGTTGTCTGATAACTGTTGCAAAGCAGGTTTGGGGACCGGTGGGAAACCAGCGTGGTATAAACATTGTCACAGCCTTTGGTGTGATCACAGAGCTCACATTGACATTACCATGAAATAACCAGGAGATACAAGGACTTTAAATGGACAGTTTGCTTAAAGAGTATCTCATTTCACTTCAAAATTGGCATAAATTGTATTCCTATAAACAGTTCCGTGAGAGAGGTGGAATGACAGCTAATTTACAAAGCTTTGTCTAATTGGCATATTGAGCATAGTAATTTTAAAGTAAGCACAGTTCTTTGTGTTTAGTTTGCCTCAAAAAACTGTTTCAGCATTGCTTTCCTCTGCTGTGGCACTGCTCATCAATGAGTCTGGAAGTGTGCTCTGCAGAGAGAATGAAAATTACATGTGTTGAAAACAGAGAGCTCCCTTTCACTCACAGTACAAGAGCAGAAAGATGTCTGCACCTCTGCCTCACTCCCTGTGGAGGGCACTTGGTTTGCAAGCTGGCTCAAAATGGTCCAGCTACACAAGATCAAGCACAGCTTTGCAGAATGATTCCCTCTAGCCCAGAACTGTTGTCACAGAGCAGAGCTGCAAGTGGGTGTTTGCTGTAAAAACAGACAAGTACTTTAACTGTCTCTTCGTACAATCTGGTAAAGAACTGCATGTGGGCTTGGTGCTTGTGCTGCTCCTACCACCACCTCCCTTCCACAAAAGGAATGAGTGAGCTGAAAGTTTATTTCTTCCCGTGGTGGATGGAGCCCAGGCATGGAAATTGCTCACTGCTTCTGTCATACTGCTACAACTGATGTAGGGAAGTCCCAGAAGCAGAATTTGCACTCCAGTCTCTGCTGATGACAAGAATGGATAACTCGATTTAGAGAATTCAGAGTATTAAATTCTGGTTGTGGCTTACTTGTAAGTGAACATAATTCTTTCTTCTGGTGATCCCTCTGTAGACCTGCAGCAATAAACTTTTAATGACTAGCTAGAAAAACTTTAGAAAATGGGTTTTTTCCCTATTTCCCTTTTCATTTTATGCCACAAGAAAGGTATTTCTTATTGCTATCAAAACATTTGGTCATCTATTCTTACTGAGAATGTAAACACTCTCTTTTTCACTGGCTGTAGTGCAATAGCAAATATTGTATCTTGAGTTTTATTAACTGCATCTTAAAAAATTGTAGATTGTGGTTACTATATTGGGAAAAAATCCCTGGAGTAAGTTCCAAGAAAGAAGTCAGATATTGCTGTATGCCTGTATTTGATGTGCTTCATGAGTGCAGGGTGGTGCCTGGGGTTTACCATCCCTCCACTTGGTCTGAAAGTTGCTGAGCTCATGGAAGGTTATCTTGTCTAGCTGCACTGACAAAGGAAAGTATTGGAAGATTCTACCAATGATGGTGTTGAAATGCCATATGAGAATTCAGAGTTTCCAGTAAATATGAATTAGCGTTTCGATTTTTTGTGCATAGGTTTGTGCACTGGTTATAACAGTTGGAGGTCTGGCACATAGTTCCCATCATGTTAGAGGCATTTTAAAACAGGAGTGTCAAACACTAACTTCCCCTGGTAAAATAGGATACTGATGAGTCTTAGCAGATACAAAACTAGGTGATAATGATCAAAGTGTAGCAAATCTCCAAAGTTGTTTCTAGTCATAAACTATCATCTGCGGGCCAGGTGGTAGTGGTCAGCTCAAGATGTAGCCAAGGAAACCAGCCTAATTATTGTTCCCATAAGGTATAATTTCTAATGTTTGAAATATATTAACATAGGTGTACAGGATTCTTTTTTCATGGATGAATCCCTTTTCTTTGCCAGCCACATTCTTGAGCTGTCACATTACTGTCCTATTTGTGTAACTGTAATAGCCCTCCCAGCAAGTCACCAAAGATCACTCAGCAGCTCTGAAAGGCAGAGAGCTCTTCACTGATAGACCTGGCTCTCACCTGGCTGCAGCTCTGAATTTGTTCATCTGCAGACTAGCTAGCATTTGCTGCTCAGAAATACTGCTCCCTTGTCAGTACTGCTGTAGAGACTGGAGTAAGAGAATTAGAGTCACCAATGTTATAAAATGTTGGAAACCCTTATATGAAAAATAAACACAACTCTGTAATTACATCATTTCAGTATTACTTCATTGTTAATTGGCTTCTAGCATGAAGACAAGATTTAGATTTTTGATTACTAGTTCATCTCCTTTTATATATTTCCTCTCCAAACTTGTGTATTTAAAACTTCAGAGTTGAATATCAAGAAAAATTATTCTGTCACCACAAAGAGAGGATTATACCTCCAGTATGGAATAAGCAGCAGGTGCTAATGAACTGCTGAGAGATGTCCTGTTTTGTTTTGTTTTCTTTTTCAAGTGTTTTAAATAATATGATAATGTTCAGTCAAATTCTAATGCAGATAATAAATAACTTTCTTTTTCCATAGCCTGCCAACAACTTTTGCAACTCTGGATATTGACGGCGTAAGAAAAATAATCTTTGCGCTCCCAGGTGAGATGTTTTGTGGATTACTTTTGTGGCTGTGCATAGATGACAGACATGAAACAGAATAGTGACATTTCACAGCACCTGTGCCTGGTGTTGGCCCCTAAGGAAGGTACCTGTAAGATTTTCTCAGAAATTTCCAGAAGAGATGGACTTACAGAGATGTGCTAAGGAGTTCTTTTTTGTCCCTGTCCTCAGAATTTTCTGGTACAGGTCTTATGATTTCTTCCGTCCAACAATTTCCTTACGTTTTTTATGGGGGTGTTTTTTCCTACAGCTCCCTCCACCATCACCATAAGTATCTTGTGTGTGTAGGTCAGTGCATCCACTCGGACATACTGAAAATGTATGAGGAGACAAAAATGAGGGAGTACCCAAGAACATCACGAATATTTTTGTTTATCATGCTTATACTGTGGAACCAAAAGAGGGCAGCACGGCTGCACCACTGCCTGCTGCGTGCCCTGGGAAAGTCAGAATAAGCATTTCCTTATGGATTTCTGTCCCTCTAAATGAGGAGGAATTAATTTTCTCCTTTTTGCTCTGGCTTTCCATGAATTTTGACTACACAAAGAATCCTGTTCTTGATAAGCTTGTGGTTTTCACATGTATCTCTAGTGCTTCTACCTTCTCTTGCTTTAGTTGCTGCAATACATTTTCTTCCAGGGGAAAGACCAATGGAGCATCTGTCTGATCATAGCATTTATTTTAAAACTGTTGTCTAGAAAAGTCCAGATATGTAAGACAGTGGCGTTTGACAGGTGGTCATACACCTCTCTTGTGAGGCAGAAGAAAACATATAGATCAGTAGGATTCTCCTCAGAATTTGTCCTAAAGCATTTTGCTACTCTGTTAGGGAATTGAAAGTTATTTTTTCCCTTGGTGTCTGGGAACCATTAGTCATGAATAAAAAGCCCTGTGAGGGTGGACCCAATAACTATGCACAATTAACTCTGCTCCAGCCCCAGACAAATGTAAGCATAGGACAAAGGAAGAGGAAGAACAGAGGTGAATGGTGGGGCCTGAGGAACATGGGGCAATTCTGGTCAGAGTGGGACCTCAGCACAGCATCACCCCGAGTGTAGCTTTAACAGGTGTACTTGCCACGTGTACTTGCCACAGGTCCCTTGCCACACGCCACTGCAGTCTGTACTGTATGCAGTACATAGCATGGAAAGTTCTGTAGAGTTCTGTAGAGTGATCATGTTTTAAAAACATGAGTTCTTTCAGCATTTCAGAGTAAATCAAGAGGGCATCACCACCAACTGTCATTTGTCCTACAGGCAACCCTGTGTCAGCTGTTGTCACCTGCAATCTCTTTGTTGTTCCTGCACTGAGGAAAATGCAGGGTATCCTGGATCCTCGGCCCACCATCATCAAAGCCAGGGTAAGAAGCTTGTCCTCTATTTAAAAATAATCTCAACATGTTGAAGCACAGCTCCTTGGGCTCTGAAAGACTGTTGTGTTTGTAGAATCTGAGCCCTAGACTAGTTCTGGCAGTGGAAGGATGTTCACGCAAATAGAGGTACTTTCTCAGTCTCTGTTAATGGTAATGTTCAGTCCCATCATTTTTTAGAGTTAGATGGCCATCTAATGGAGCAAGATATACAGATGCAGAGGCAGCCATTTGCCAATCAGGCAGGAAAGACACTCTCCTGTTTAAAAAAGACATTTGTTTTAGGCTATGGTAAAAAATGCAGAGTATTCTGTGAACACCTAGAGTTGGATAGTTCTGTATTAGCAATAGGAAATACAAACTTTAAAGCCTTTTTGTTGAGTTACTTATATAAGAAACCCACATGACCCCCACCCTAAGCAATATAAATTCCTTAAACTCTTCTCACTCTTCTAATTAATCATTGATATTGTAACTCTGTTTAATATGGATTCAAGGCACGTTATTATAATGTCTTCTTCTATTTTTGATTCAAATAAAGTACCAAGGAATACATCTCCTTTTGTATTTTTTGTATTTTGTATTTTCTTGGTGTTCTTGGCTATGCAGTTTTCTCTTACAGCTTATCCTGTGTATCTCTTTTGCCCTTCCTCAAGCATCCAGATTTTATCTCACAGCTAAAATATTCTAAAAGAGAGAGCAATTTGCAGTGACCTTCACTTTTGCATGAATTTTTCCATTATAAGCCGTCCCCTGTATTTCTTTTCATTTCAAATATTGGCCATTTTCCTTTTGTCAGAGCTAGCAGGAATTTGAATGCGAAGAACATTTGTATCTTTATGCAATGTAATCCAGAGACCAGGCTTTTTTCTAGAGAAATACTATCTGTAAACTCTCAGTAAAGGAACAGCTTTGGAATATTCCACTTAATGCATGTAGAGTCCTTCACACACTCTGTTATTGTAATATCACTGTTATATTTCCTTAAATACTGCAGTCTCTGCCTTCTACAGCTTTTAATCATGCACTAGACACCATCTGACCTCAAAATGCAAGTTTTTGAAAAGACTGTTTTTAAGGAAAAATAATTGAGCAGACTATTCCTTTATCTTAGACAGTGCAATGTGAACACATGACATGTTCATCCTTTCTGTTTTAATCCTACAGTTATCATGTGATGTAAAATTGGACCCCCGCCCAGAATATCATCGGTGCATTCTGACTTGGCATCACCAAGAACCACTACCTTGGGCACAGAGTACAGGTCAGTGCCCACCCACACAGGCTGACAGACACTCACACACAGCCTTGCCTTCCTACAGATGTGTCTGGGAACAACCAAGAGTGTGCACATGTTTTTTCATAGAACCTTTTTTATGCAGACTGATTTGCTAACACACACACATGCATACACATACATTAGTACAAAAATCAGTGCTGATATGGCTTGTCAATTTAGCCATTAAAACATCCTTTATTTGAATAACCTGCCTTTATACACACACACACTACACCTGTATGCTTGCATATGTGCACACATTCCTTTTTATAAACATCCACTAAGCTTATTTGCAGTCAGGCACATTGGCTTCCTTTTGCTGTTGTGCATGTATTAAACAAACATGAGGTGGGGCAGAGGTAGGAGCAATACAAATAAAAGAACTATGATTTTAGCTGAACTGAAAAAGTAGGAAAGATAGCAGAGGCTCCAGATGTTCTCTTAAAGCAGACTAAGTCATGTTTGCCACCTAAGAATAGTTCTGGATACTCAGCTGCAGTTAAGTACTAGATTTGAACACTGGTTTAGCTATGTACTGCTAGAAAGCTGACTGTGACACTTTTGCAAGAGATTTAGGTCCTTAAGTAACTAATTGTCTTTTTGTTAAATCCAAATTGTTCAATAGAAAGCACTATATGTGAGTCTCCACAGGGAAAATATTAGTTCAGTTCTGGGCCCCTCAGTACAACAATGTAATTGAGGTGCTGGAGAATTTCCAGAGAAGGGCAATGAATCTGGTGAAGGGTTTGGAGAGCAAGTCATATGAGGAGTGTCTGAGGGAGCTGGGGGTGTTTAGCCTGGGGAAAAGGAGAATCAGGAGAGACCATATCACTCTCTACAACCACTTGAAAGGAAGTTGTAGCCAAGTGGAGGTTGGTCACTTCTGCCAGGCAACATGTGACAGGACAAAAGGAAATGGCCTCAAGCTGCACCAGTGAAGGCTCAGCCTGGACATCTGGAAGAATTTCTTCTTGAAAGGGCTGTTGGACATTGGAACAGGCTGCCAAGGGTAGTGGTGGAATCACAATCCCTGGAAGAGTTCAACAAACAAGTGGACATGGTACTTAGTGCTATGGTTTAGTTGAAATGGTGGTGTTCTGTCAAAGACTTGACTCATTGATCTTGGAGGTTTTTTCTAACGTAAATTATTCTATTCAGAAAGAATAAAATTAATCAAATTTATTCTAGAACAGTATTTAAAAACATTCTACACTGTGCTGATTTTAGTGTACAACTGGAATAGGTGTACAAATTGAAAAATAAAGTACTTTTGATAGGAATAGCAATTTACTAGGACAAGATACATGGTACAGATAATGTGGAAGGCTGGATAGGAAAACAATCAGCAAAGGGAGTGACGGTTTTGAGAGCCAGTGCGGTGAGAGGCTGACTAAATCTCCACAGAGTTCTCTGTTTCCATCCACCTTGGAACAGCAAGATCCCAGCTCCATGAACAAGTTAGCCACATAAATATCTTCATCATAACAGCTTTTGTGTGTTGCACTGTGTTGCAGCATTTGGAACTAACTGAAGACTTAACTGGAATTGTTCTCCCTCTCTCTGTAGGGAATCAGATGAGCAGTCGTCTGATGAGTATGCGCAGTGCCAATGGACTGTTGATGCTACCTCCAAAGACAGAGCAGTATGTGGAGCTTCACAAGGGGGAGGTGGTGGATGTCATGGTCATTGGAAGGCTATGATGTCACCAGCAGGAGCGGAGCTTTGATGCATGTCCACATATCATTGACTGTATCCTGTAATATGCAACGGCACAGCTAGTTTTTCCGATTTGGATAAAAGTTGATCAGTATAGTCAACATCTTGAAATATATTTCAAATGGAATTTAAATAAATACCTTTTAAAAAAAAAAACTTTAAAACAAATCTTAACAAAGAAATTTATTCTGATTATATCAAAGCAACTTTTTCCTTTTCTTGCAATTGCTTTGTGTGTTCAATGCTAGTTCTAATAGCGGTAGCTTTTAGTAGACAGCAGTAGGTGCCTGCAGAACTTGTGTTTTTTCTCATCTTTAAGATACAACTACTTATGCTCTTAAAACAAGGCTGTCTGCTTATTTATACTAGCCTAGACAACACTTGGATTTCCCTTATTAGTATGCTTCATAACCGCTTCACAGAGAGCTTCTGCTTGTTCTTTATCTCGTATCTCGTGTTGATGTGCACAGTGCCAAAAGCAGAGTGGCTGCACTGGGAACCCAATGAAGCCCCGAGGTTTTCTCACCTCGCTGCGCATTCAGGGATGTCTCTTGTCCCAGCAGCCACCCAGCTCAGTACTCTTGGGCAGTAACTGGATACCTTTTATTTCAACAAACAAAAAAATTGCTTCCTTAAGTGCTGACAGCCTTTTTAACCAATACATTTAAAAATGTACAGAACTAAAAACTAAAAAAAATCAAAGACTGATCTTGTACAGATATTAGTGTTACCAGCATTCGTGTGGAAATTAAATGAGCAAAGAAATAAAACTAATGTTAAACAACTCTGTACCATAACATTTTCTGTAATGATATTGAAACTTAAATGAATAAAAAAAATCCTCAATCATTATTTAAAATTTCACCTGTTCAGCCTTGTTGTTTGAAACAAAATAAGTGGTGATGTAGGAGGGTATTTGGGGTGGGGGAAGAGCATAGGGAAGAAGAAAAATAGTTTATGCAATCTAGGGCCTTCCCTCATGTACAGTGTCATGACTGAACTGAAACTAGAGAGTGAGCTCTCTCACACCTCCCAAGAGACAAAACAGAAGCAGCATTTGGAGGTGGGGTGGGGTTACAATCAGACTAGTCAAAGCTGGAGAATACTTTTTCCCCCATCTAAATTGCATAGCAATTTCACACAGCCCTTATGCTGCACTGTCTGGAACTTGATAAAGTGATCTTTTTCTTTTTTTTCCTCCCATGCAATAAGGACTTTTAAGCTCTCACCAGGCTGTGTTATTTTGGTAGCTTCGCATTTAATCTGGGATTAAGACCACAGCAGTGCCCTACAACACCTTGCTTCTTGGAGTTCATGGGTAAAATGGTATCCTACCAACTCCATTAGTGAAGCCAGAACATTTATCTATAGTACTTTTAGAAGACTTAGCCAGGGAGAAGACAGAAAATTGGGTTTAAATCCTGACTGCCACAGTGGACCATAGCTGTAGTCCCATGGTAACTGGAGAGGGCATCCCTCAGGCTGGGTTTAAAACCAAGCTCTGTTTGCTGTGAAACTCCCTGCATGGGCCGTTGCAAAGGTTGAAGGCAGGTAGGCATACACTGTGTTTGAAGGCAATCCAGGGATTGATTGTTCAGAGAAACAGTAACACAACTTGCTGATGGTATTTTTTTTGTTCTGGACTACATGTCCACATTTGTGATCTCTCTGTGTAGCGGCAGGGTGGTACAAAATTTAATTAATGGATCCCTGTTTTTACTGTACTAGTATTTTAAGCCACAGAAGGAAGAGAGAGGAGGGTTAACCCATCTCTGAGAAATAATGCAGAACACTGCCTATTATAAAGCAAAGGATTATTATAATATAGTTAAGGGTTATTATAGGCAGCATGTGTAATGAAAATCAGAAATTTTTAAAGGACACCAATAATAACAACTTGAGGGAAGATTGCTCATGCAATTGGAGATGCTAGACAAAGATAAAAGGGAGATGCGAGGAAACCTAGCCAGAAAAACCTTAGGTCTGGTTTACATTTACAAATGTTGCTAAGAGGAGTTGGCACGATGCTATGTATAATGCTTGGCTACATTTAAGCCATTTCTTGTCCTGGTAATACTTAGAAACAAATGAGCACATTGTAACAAACCAAGCATTTAGCAGTCAATCAGAAAACTGTTGTAGCAGCCCTGTTTTCTTGTAATGGCCTCTGCTCAGTGTTCAAAATCTTATGCAAAAATATAATCTTTGCACTTTCTGAGGGAGATGCTCAGAGTCCAGCTTTCGCTAACACTGGAATCCATAACACTGTGTTGGAGAGGAAATCCTGGGACCAGTATAAATCATTTTTACAACTATCTGTCAATTATCAAACCTAAAATCTGAAGCATTTGCCTTGGTTTTTGTAATGTGAATTCATATAATTGTGATAGAAATAGACAAATTGTACTTTTAACATTCCCTACTTACAGCATCAGGGAAAGTTGGAAGCTTCAGAAAAGAAATCAAGGACAAAGGGATCTTCAAGTATGTGGTTACTTTCGTTCTAGGACTGAGACTTGCAAATGGAAATGTTTTAAGGAATGTTTTCTCTGTTTTTACTTCTCTAGATTAGGTTTTAGCACAATCAAAATAATACCTTAACAACAAGAAGCGAAGCAATGCCATCAGCGACTGAAGATGGGGTTGGTATTCCAACAGTTGTAGTTTTCTTTTTACATCATTTTTTCAGTGCATATACGTGGAATGATCATGGGTAGAAATGTATGCAGTGGGCTTTCTGAGTTCCATTCATCCAGCTGGGATAATCCAATAGTGACCTGGAAAATCCTACAGCAACTTTTGTATCCCAGCTACCTCGTACAAACATCTTGACTGAACCCATGAATGTGAACCATCACACAAAATTTGGCTGTATTCACTCAGATGAATAGAATAATCAACTGGCCTCTTCCAAATACTGATTTCTATACTTTAATTACCAAAATTACAAAATTAATTCTATCTTGATATTAAAATATGCTAAACATGAAATGTCTTTGATCTGCAGGTAGTTATTACAGATTTGTATGACTCCAGAGATTAGTAATTAGCATGGAATCTTCAGACTTTTTGATTCTTGAGCTGAAGGGTTGCACTTAAAACATATTAAAACATGGATACTGCTTAAGGACAATATGCAAATGGAATTATCCAGCAGGTTCTGACTTTTTCCTCCCCAGCTTGCCACTGTGCACCAAGTATAAACATTGCCTTCTGCACAAACTCTGCACTGACCACAGAAGTGCCTGGTGCAGTGGCTGGAGCCACATTTCCCATCTTGGTTCAAAGCCTGTCAGTGTTGGGGTGGCACGTGCCAGCCCCGCTGCCTTCATATGGCAGCAGTGTTCTGTCTCGAGCCATGCTCAGGAGAGCTCCTCAGGCTGACACCTCTGCCAGCACTTGCAGGGCAGGAACTACCTCTTGAGGTAGTACTTTGCAGTGGGGTATCTTATTTGGGAAAGCAGATGCTAGGCTAAGGTGATCCAGTACTTCCCATGGCCCTCTATAGTGGTCTAATACTCAACTTCTCAAAAACAGCACCATCACCTGAACTATTAATGAGGTTTTGTGTAAAGTAAGAAAAATATACATTAAATCAAAACAAAAGGAACATACCAGAGCTTTGTTTCCTTACCTGATAAGAGCACCGAAATGTTTCCAGGTATCTGATTTGCAGCTGACAAAGAAAAGACAAGGAAAATAAGGGTGAGATAGCAAAAAGCTGTAAGTATTTGTTAACACTAAAGACATATCTCAGGAAGTGCATAAAGATTCACTAGCAATCAAGTTCAATAGTTGTTTTAAAGGCAGAGTCTGCTCCTTGCGTACATGTATTTGACACGTTTGGATATAGAACTTTGTATTTCCCCTGAGGAAATAGAGGTGGAAGAGTGTGAGAATGTCAAATGAGGAGTCAGAGCCCAAATCAGGTTACATTATCAAGCAAAAGTTGGGGCTAACAATTAAATGATCCTTATACTCTTACCTGACAGGAAACTAAGAATAAGAAGTAAGAGGGTAGATGTTGAAATGCTCAAGCACAAAATCGGCCAAAAACTTTATTTTGCCTTAGCTGGCATATTGAAACTTGTTTTTAATATCAGGGGTAAAAAAAATAATGAAAATTGTCTGTCATTTTTGCTGGCACATTCCAAACATTTCTGATAGACTTTAATCCGAAATAAATTCAGGAATATATTTCCAACCCAGTATTTCTTTTGTGAGGTTATTTTACACATTTCCCGAAATTCCAGGTAAGAAACTCTTTGTTTGAATGCTTTATATGTACAGTAGTCTCCTTGAATCTAAAGCCAGCTGGTGTTACTCCCATGTAAAAGCTGAAACCTAAGGACTACAGGTTAGACATGGAAGGGCATTTATGCATGTACTCAAAAAAAGCAGAGACTCCTCTAGCAGAGGAGGACTATGAAAGTCACAGCTATTGATGACAAAGGCTTTGCATGGCAGAACAGCTGTAGCAGCTGGTGGTCATTAAAGCAGCAATCTGTAGAACAAGGTATAGCTTCCCATAGCAGTGTTTGGTCCATAAGTTGCAATTAAATGCCTTATCCTCACAATGAAGAACAGGATCTCTAATAACTGTAACCCTTTGCCTTCCTAGTGCCAGCTGGTCTCAAGAGACAAAGCACTTTGTCTCATTTTCAGCATTTCAGCATGATACTATATATACCTGGATTTCCATATTTACTCAGAGTGAAAAAAGTCACACTGATGTTTCTTTTGTGTTTTCTTCTATGGGTTATTTTTATTTGGTTGTTTGTTTTCTTTCAAACTTGACTGTTATTTTCTAGTAAATCTATCCTAGCCTCCACTCAGAAAGATGAGTTGTCATGCTGGATTCTAAGTCAGCATTGAAATGCAGGCAAATCTTGGGTAATTTGTGGGGAGGAAAAGCTTGCACATTTTGCAAATGTTTCAACCTCATGAGCTGCTGCTAGCTGCATGTTTTCTGGAAGGGCTTAGTGACTCATATTCAGCATTCGATTAAGACTTGCTCTATGCATTTGTGCCTTATTGCACACAAGCTGATAAAGTTCTTGGGATATCAAGCCTTCAAAAGGGTGATGCACAGAGGCTCAGTAGCTCTCTAGTTTTAGACTGGTCTGGCTCAGATGATTTGTTCTGTCCCAGCACTATATAGCAATAACCAGCATGCTCTGTCCCTTATGCAGGGACTTCTGCATTTCCATGGACCCAGTGTGGGTTTAAAAATACAGTCAAGCAAGTAATTTTTGCAGAGCTAATTCACAAGCGAAACTTGTTGTACACTACTAACTCTGCAGATTATGTGAGCATACCATACAAAACAAATGTATTGACCTGGTCTTGATAACAAGGGATTGAAAAGTAAAGTTACTTCAAGAAAAGTGTAAGGAAAAATGAAAGGTAAGTATATAAATACACACACACATATATATACACACATGTATACACATACATAAAATATATATGTATATAAAATATACACAAAAAACTGTCCTGCTGGACTGACACGGAAGCATGGAAAGTGGTTTTTGTCATTACCTGGCATTCTCCTCATGCAGATTTTTCTGTGGCCCAAGAGGGTCTTAAAGAATGGTATTACCAAACAGAAACTGGACACAAAAATGTTAGCTCATCAAAGATGTAAAGCTTTTCAAAAACAACATAACACATTATTATGTGTCTGACAAGAGCCTTTCCTATCTAGGTCAGTTATGGCAAAGTAACCACTGACTTAATCATTTTGAAACATCGTGCTGGTTGGACCACTAAGGGGGGCCCAATTTTGTGACCGTGTGCAGACTAGACAGCGGGCCAAGAAGCCAACATGGATGTTTACAAACACACCTTCCTACACTGGCAATGGCTCATACTAGCAGGAGAAGCTCCTGTGGGACTGCTTAAGAACCTGCAGAGAAGGAAACGACATAACGCCAGAAATGTCCCTGCACTGTGCGGCCTGTGCACTTCTAGAATTCTTTTCTTTTTTTTTGAATTGGACCTGTGCAAAAAACTGGCCAATAGTTCACACCTCCAGAGAAGTAGAAATGCATGGCAAGGAGATAATTATCCAGCTTCCAAATACTACCCCACCACAATGTGTTTGTGGCAAAAAGTCCCACATTTTCACAGTGTGAAGCAGTATCTCCTCTGTTTTATTCTGAATCTGCCACCTCCTACTTCTGTTTGATGCCTCTTAGTTTTTATGTTGGAGCAGACAAAGAGAAGTCACCCTCACTTTGCCATCCATAATTTTATAGATGGCTATCTTCCGAATTAAATGTCCTCACCTATGTAATTTGCCCTTTGTGGTCACAGACCATATCCAAGGGTCTGTAAATTGGATGATCTCTATCACAGATTCATGGAACCATCAAGGTTGGAAAGGACCTTCAAAGTCATCAAGTCCAACCACCAATGCAGTGTCACCTCTCAACCGTATCACCTATCCGCATTGCTCATCTTTTCACCTTCCTCAGGTTTACTATATTCTGTGGGAAACAAGGAGATCAGAACTGCATACATATTAAAAGGCATCACTGTCTTATACTAACCACATAATGATGATTTCTGTTTGTTCTCTATTTCCTAATAATTTTTGTTCTTCAGTATTTCTGACTGATAAGTTTTTATGGATCTTAAAAATCTCATGCTTTATTGTGAATAGTCTTATTCTTAAAAAAGATAACCTTAAATTCTCATGCTTTATTGGTAGTAGTCAACCTAGGAACAGCAATTATAATTACAGTTTAAGAAAATAATTTCCTCATATGAGTAATTTTTCTTTTATCTGTGTGAAATTTCTTTAGCTGTTTTAACTCACTTCCACTCAATTTTGAGAATCCATCTGCAGTTGATGGTCCAGGTAAACTGGACCTTGCCTTCAGTTCAGTCTGATAATGGAGACTGCAGTGATTACCTCCACTGAGGATCTGTTCTATGCTCTGTGGAAAGACCTGCTTTGGTGGCTTGACAGCTATGCTGTAATATTGATACTTTACCTTATTATGCCTGATTTTTCCTGTGGTTTATTGCCAGTTAGATTTCTTGCTGCTGCTGACAGCCTCTTCAGCTACACACATTTCAGGATGCTGTTGCACTGCTTTGGAGAACTGCCAGAAGACCAAGACCATCCTCGTGTATTCATGGAGATGCCACAGAGAAAAGAATTGGGCTTAATATTTTCCTATAGCTTTCTTGTATTTGGATGAGGCTGCTGGAACAGGCTTGTTCATGGTCAAGACCGGTGGT
This sequence comes from Daphoenositta chrysoptera, assembly GCA_013397915.1. Taxonomy (NCBI): domain Eukaryota; kingdom Metazoa; phylum Chordata; class Aves; order Passeriformes; genus Daphoenositta; species Daphoenositta chrysoptera. The sequence continues at coordinate 715,570 of VZRO01004529.1, forward strand.
CAGTCTCCTGGGATGTGGCTCTGCAGAGCTTTGTGGCTCAGGACATGGGCTGCACTCAAGAGAATGAGCTCGGGGGATCTTGTAGGCGAGTGAACTGGAGCCAATGCTGATGACAGCAGGTTGGTTGTGGTGTACTGTGCTGCCTGCCAGGACTTCTGTGTCAGAGCTAGGTTGTTATTCATCACTGAAGATAGTGAATAATGAAAATAAAAATGGCCTGAGAGCTATTTGTCTGCCAGTCTTAGGAGGGGAGAGGCACACATGCAGATGCAATGGTACTTGAGCCCATCTAAATAAAAGATAGCTGGCACTGTACATCCATGACTGACTTTCTGTAATTTACTCCCTAATGGCCAAATCCAATCAATTTGCCCAATGTGCTATGAAAAGCCAGAGAACAAAGCAGAAGATACGATTTAATATGCTCTTGGCAGCCTGCATTGAGAAGGAGTCATGCTGCAGCTTTCTCCATTAACTGGATTTTTTCTAAGAGGTGGTGACTAGGGTTAGATTAAAACAAAAACCAAAACCAAAACCAAACAACCCCAAACACAAAAACAAACAAATAAAACAAACAAAACAAAAACAAAAACACAACCAAACATAATTTTAAAAAGCCAAGAAAACAGTCCTTTGTTAAGGGATGGGATAAAAAGCAGACACACTAAGGACCACAAAGAGGATGGTGGGTGGGCAAACCCAAATAACACCCTGCCCAAGCTTCTCCCAGGCCCATGACAGGAGCCATCAGCCCATCAAAGGCCCATCACCAGCAGACAAAGAGGAGGACACAGGTACAGGGCAGGCAGGAACCCAAGATACGGACTCATAGGAACACCCTGGCTGAGCTCCTCCTTGGGCTGTTGCAGAAGTGCCTCAGCCCGTGCCCAGGTGTAAGATCCATCAGCGTGAGGTGACGGGAGGGCTCTTACAACCACTCCTCAGACCACGGGAGTTTGTTGCCTGGGGCTGCACAGTGCATTCTGCCAGGAATGAAGGGGAAAGGCTTTTAAAGTTTTAGGATTGCACAAGGTTTGTGGGATGTTCAGTAGAGGAACAAAACGTGGTCAAAGAGATGGGTGTAGTTGACTTGAGGAGAAACAGATGTAGGAAAATAAAGGAATAAAAGGATAAAACAGGCTGGTCAAGTGCACTATGTGTCCAAAGCCAGCTCCTGCAGAAAGTACTAAGATTATGTGTTTGTGTGACAGGAGTGGGGTTGCAGTCTCAGGGGCTAATATATCCAGATGCCAGCAGCTGGGAAGACTGGGATCCAGAGGCCAGATACTGGACAGACTGTCTGAGCTCAGCTGCTGATGGAATACACATTGAATATGTGTTTGCATTTCCCATTAATAGATCTCCATCCTGATCAGCCAGGGAAGTGAAAAAGGGTGAGGTCATTGGTGCTGTCTGTGTTTGTGTGGGTGCTGTATCCCCACAGGACACACAAGCTCCATTTTAAATTGGCTTATTAACACTTGGGCCAGGGCCCTGAGTGCCCCAATAGGCCTTAAATGTTCTTACCAGCCTCACCTGGGATCTCCACCTCAATTCCTCTGCCATGGGGCTGGGAGCTACTTCAGCCCCAGCTTGTGCCCCAGCCTCTCTCTTGTTGGAGAGAGGATATAGCTGCATCTATTGCCAGCCCTGACTCCTGTTTGGACTTCCTTGGATATATATTACAGTCCTGTCTCCTGCTACCCCTGACTGGACCTCTGGAAGAGTCTCAAGATGAACCCCAGTTCTGGTTCTGCAGCTTGTCTTGTCTGTGCCTGCCAGCAGACCCTCTTACCACCATTCACTTTGAATTCTGCAGGACTGGAGAGCTGTGCCTTGGCTGTTCAAAGCAATGCCTCTGCTGAGGTCATCCTTGGCTCCCAGCTCATTATCCCTCATGGAGCAGACCAACTCTCCTCTGGCAACCTGCACTGCATGGACAACACCTATGTAAAAATCTCTGAAGTTATCATGCCCTAATGTCCTCGTGTTACAGGTGACCCCAAGCTACCTGTTACCTCTCTGCCCAAGAAGTGGAATTGCTGCCAGGCCTGGTGAGAACACAAACTGTGTGATGTATTATGGTGTCAGCAGTAACGGGGCTGAGTTCTTCCAAACCACCCTGCTGAACAAAACTTGCTGTCTCGTGTATGCACACTCAAGCCCCACTTTTCTTCATATCGTGACTCAAACAAACTCAACAAGGAAAACCATATCCTCAAGACTCTGCCTGATGATGCTGCCAGCTGTGGGAGAAATCCAGTGGACACTGCAGAAAGGACTAGGGCATTTGTGTCTTCTCTTTCCTTCAGCAAACTCTGTGTAAGAAATGGATGGACCTAAATGAAATAAGGTATGAATGGGAAGTCTACACCTAGTTTTTAAAAAGACTAGTGGCACATTTTTTCTATTCTCCTTGGCATTCCATCACTTAGGTTAATAGAAATTAGCTGATTAATAAAGATTTATGAATTGTAATTACTTATTAGTTTTGAATGGGTTTTTTTTTCCTCATTGAGGGAATTAATTATATTACTTGTTCTCCAGTTTTTAAAAGTCAGTGTTAAAAGTCAGCTTGACCAGTAGCTGGAGAATTTATACTTCACAACATTGCCTAAGTCCCGTCCTCTTCTTGATGTCTGACAAAAACACGTGATCCAAAAGCTGCAAAGACAGAAGTCACCATCTAGCACTAAGAACAACCCAAGGGTTTCTATTGTTATTTGCAAAGTATGTCACTATACTCAGGAAAAAAATACAACATATATGAAAAATACATTGTCTTAACAGTGACAAAAATATATAAGATCAATTATAAACAAAAAGAATATACTGAAGTCTGGAATAGCATGTGCAAACTAGTGTTTGTAGATTCACAGGCCCTTTTTCCTTAAATAAATAGTAAAAGAGGAGTTGAGAGCTGTTAGAAAGCCTTACAAAGTTCCCTTTTGCACTTAAGATCTAGAACACATTTAAGTGTGTTCTTAAAAATGTGTGTTCTGGGAGGAGAGGTCTTTCATAGTGTAATAAAGCCTAAAGGAAGGATTATGTTTGTTTCTTTTTATAAGCATTTTTATAAGACGTTGGGCTTTTTTAATATATAAGCCTTTTTATTTGTATTACCTTTAACTTGTAAATTTACTTTAATTGTATTGACAGGCAAAATAAATAGCAAGTTTGATTCTAAGAGCATCGGTTCAAGTCAGATGCCTATCATGTGTGACATTGAGAACCTTCTTGGCCAAGGAGAATATGTTCTTTTTACCTCTACTCACATGTTCAAGAGCAAGTTTGTCCAGGTAAAAGGTAATTCAAATGAAAACATTTAGCATGCTGAAGATAAAATTGCTTGCAGTTATTACAATTTTTCTTTTTCTCCCTCAGCTCAAGAAGCAGTCCTCATTTACTTATTCTCACTATTATTGTTCTTTGTTTACTACACATATATATGTATATATTCCCCTTCTCCTATAGACTTACTCTGCTGACACTTTAAAGGCAATAGTTCAGAAACACAGCAACAGCAATGCTGCAGATTAGGGAAGGACAAAGATTTATGTTTTCACTCTCCTTTGTCAGCCCCTGCTCCTTACTGCAGCAGCAGCTAGAGCTGTTGTAGATAAAAAAATATGGTTCTGTGCTACCTCATTAAGGTTTTTAGCCACCAATGTCAGTTCAACCTAGTCAAAATCAAAGCCAGCCCCTCCTGGGCAATCTCTCACCACTTGCAACTTCTATTACCCTTGCAGGCAGTATAACTACCCTCCCTGCCCGTCACCCAGCACTGGCCAAAGCCTTGCAGGACTGTGGCAACAGCCGACACTCCTACAGTTCTGCATTCACAGTGTGTCTAAAATATGGGAATTTTATTTACATGCTGTATCTCAACTGTGTTCTTCACAGGATTTCACTACCTCCCTTTGTGGTAATTATGACATCCTTTGGTCTTACCTTGATTAATTAAATCTTGCATTGTTGATACACATGCAGAATGTTAATGAGCTATGAGTACGTAATGATTTATCCCTGCTTTATTTATCAGATCTCATTTACTACAAAGAAGGCAGTTGCCCTAACCAATCAACACAAGAAAATAGCTCCATCACTGATTCATTTACATTAAAATAAAATTTAAAAGTAGCCTTTGATCTTTTTTATATACCATGTCTCATATTTGGGAGGAGGTTCTGCTAGACAGCCACAAATTTAATGCACTGTCCTCCTTCAAACTCCTTCTTAGGACACACTTTTTCTCTGATGCCTGTCAAAACCAAACCCTGACAATGGTACATAACGTGTGATCTGATTATCAGCTTAATCACGTGATTATACTTATCAACTTATCTTCTTGTATTTTCTCTTTTTTATCTTTCTGTAATTTCATGTCTTACACATAAATTACCTGGGATATTTTTCCAGTCTGTTTTAGTAAAGCACCTAGCAGGATCCTGGTTCATAACCAAGTCCCATTAACATCACAGTAATGCTACAAAGACAGTGATTCATCAGAACAGTGTCTCTTCCATTATGTTTACACTAGGAGAAATTAATGATAATAGCACTCAAGAGGTTTCTGACCACAGCAATCAGATATCCAGTGTTTTGAATTACATATGAAGAGTGATTTCCAATCATCCTTTATCCTTATTCAACTTCTTTCCCTGCTTTTCATTTATACATATTCCTGTTTCATTATTACACATTCTCCTCTCTCCTAACCAACCCAGCAGATAAGCTCTAGGGCTGCCAAGCCAAAGCACTGTGAAATCTACTGGTAGTGTATTCTCTGAGAGATCATATGGCAAATGTCAGCATTGATGGAGCTTTTATTTTTTTTGTTCAGGTTCATCAAAAAGCAGAACCAATTCATCCACAGCTGACCCGACTGTGTGATCACTGATCTCTGTGCTATCAATCCCTGTTCACCAACACCTAATGTGATGCTGACAGCACACCCATGTTCCCATAGGAGTGTATGACAAACTTCTGGAAACTCTCAGAGCAGCCATCCCACATGAAATACGTAGAATTTACCAGGTGAGTTAGCACCAAGAAGGGTTAAATATTTCTCTGAAGATTAAATAAGAAATATGAATGTATTTCCCATTTCCATACACTGTTTCTTCTTTTAAGAGTCACTTTGTTAACAGACATTGTGACGCTGAGACTACAGTCAGCTTCTCTGGGCCTCTACAAAGCTCATAAATGCACTGGCACTTTGTCTCAGCATTAACACCAGAAAGTTAGGAGAAACAAACTTAAAACACACCTTCTGGCCCCACTCCAGTAATCATTTCTGGCCAATGCTGCCCACATTCATATAGATAGAAAATGACTACAAATACTTCTTAAACATTTTTCTAAATATATCAGAAGCTGAAAGCTGGTAGCAAGATTGGGAATATAGGACTCTCGGGGAATAAGACAGTAGAACAAAGGCATTGTAGAGACAAGAATGCAAAGATTGTAAGAAAGTAAGTAAGGGAGTTACGAAATTTCTTAGCTGATATTTTCCTGCTTCAACTATACCTACAGAGCCACCATTCTTCTCTTGTCAAAGACTAGATCCCTTACCAACTTCTGGACACAAGCTGACCTGATATGAATGTCAGTTCCTGCATGTACAGCCAATGTCACTAGTGATTCAATATACTAAAGTCAAGATCCAGAATAGAGAATCTATAAATTCAGCTAGAATAGAGAACCTCTATTTTTCTTTACAGAATAGAGGTCTTATTTTTTCCAGTCATACTTCCAGCAGTGCTTCAATAGCTTGAAGTGTTGGCTGTTAATTGCTATTGACTTTTCTACTGATGGGTTTTAAGTTTGGATTTTCTTTTGTATTATTACGTCCTCCCTGTTCTCTTCCTGTTTAGACAGAAAGCTTTCTGCACATGGGAGACTTAGAGGTATCCCTATCTCAGCTACTTGAAAGAAGAAGATGGAAGGATTTTAATAGGGACCAATGTCAAAATCTGGACAGGCGAAGAGCAAAGATCTTATCTCAGTTTCCAAACAGGAGAAAAACAGAAGAGCAAAAGCACAAAAAACATGAGAGCTTGGTCTGTATGTTTGGAAAATTAATCTAATGTACTTAGTTTCTGCTGCTGACTTTGAAAAGTAAAATGTGTCATATTTTTGTCTTCAGAAAATAAGTTATTGCAACACATTTGCAGGGTTACTGTGATTTTCTGTATGTTTTAATGGATTAGGAAGGTGTAAAATTTAGGTAGTGGTTTCCAGACTTTGGTTTCTCAGACAGATGTTCAGGGCTTTTGAAAGACCATTCCATTCTTTGGGTTCACAAAGATGGGCAGTCAAGAAAAAGTGCATGACTATTCAGTGACTCAGGTGCCAGATCCTTGAATGCTGAAGGATCTGCATGCAGGCAGCTTTGATTTAGACTCCCAAAATACGAAGGAATATAGTACGAGGCAGACTTAATGTTTCCTTTCTGCCCAAAATCAGCAGTATGTCCTGGCACCAGAAATCTGTCTTTTCTGTATCCCCTGCACTGCCATATGCACCCTGGCTTGTGCAGAAAAGGAGCAGATTTTTTGTTGGTGGTGTTGCACAAACTAGGCAAGCAAAAGTTAGATGGCAGAAGGAAATGAAAACTGTCACTTACGTGAGCATCTGCATGACAGCAAAGAACAAGGCTTCACCGTAATCACTCCTCAAGCAACATCTAGGCAGCAAGTCATGTGCTCAGCTGTGTGCTATGTTCAGCTGTGTCATACATAAGTGCAGTCCATAGCATTCAAATATCTCAAGTGTGCCTGCACCTGCAAACAAGGCTTGCTACATCATTTACCAATACATGTTTCTACTGCAGACAGAAAAGAGATTAAAATAGCACCTATTTCATACTGATCCTGGTACATAATGACATTACTAGGATAAGGCTTATTCCTGAGTTTGTTGGCAATGGCATAATCCTTTTTCCTGCTTTTTTTTAGGTCAAATACAACGAAGCAAAAAAGTGGAAAAAATAAATTAGACTTCAGGTATGACAGTTTTTCTGATATTTACTCACTTCCCTATTGCTATTCCTAATTTAATAATAGATAAGAGAAGCCGAAACTTCATGATTGAGAGCTCTTTAGAACAAATTTTTCTATGCCCACATTGCCAATAGATCAGCACTTGTATGGCCATATTATTAGAAGATACCCTGTGCTCATTCCCTGCTGTGATAACATCTCACCTTCCAGGGTTCAGTGGCAGGTTTCCTCTAGAAAGGCCTTGCTGTTTGACTTGTGTGGCAGATAGCAGCCATTGCAACTCCACTGCAAAACAGATAAAACACAGGATGGTGGAAAGGTTGAGGAAGCTGCAGACCTACAACAGTTCAAAGAGATAATGTTGGTCCATACCTCCTCTTCCAGCGTAATGTAAGGCTTTCCAAAAGCCCACATCTGAGCTTGAATTTACCTCCAGATAGCATGTCTGCAGTGTCCTCAGGCATGAGGTCCAGACTCACTCCAGGTCTCAGACTCAAGCAGAATGTGCCATAACTGTGAAGCACTCTCCATGAAGTCCTGTTAGAATTAGCATTAGCACCCTTTCTGACATCCTGCATTTCTGCACAAATCTCTACAGAATATCCATCTGGAACAAGCAGGCACCTAAAGTAAGCCTTCATTAATGTTCACAATTCCCTTTGTTTATATTTCTCTGTTTCTTGTCAGTGATTAAACACTGTTGTCTATGCCTGCCAAGGAATGACAAAAACAGAAGCCACTTAGCTTATTGATGCCCTTAATTTATGTCTAAACTCATCATCATTTTGCACGTGACTGAATCAGTCTCTTGAATAAAAGCTTTAATGATCTTCCTTCACACACTTCTCCATTTTGCTATGTCATGAAAGTTTGAATGAGCTCTTGTTCAATCAACTTCCTTTTCTGTGCTGTTACTGTGTGGTCCCCCTTATAGCTGGACGGTGGCCTTTGTGCAGTTCATTGTCTTAATTGCCAGCTGGTGATCCTAAAGTGATCTCCATGACCTGAAGGAAAAGTACTTCAGTTTATGACATGTTCTCATTTAATGCTTTCTCAATTTTTCTGTGTGCTCACATCTATCTGGCTGAAGATCTAGTTGCTTCTCTCTCTACATACACTTTGGTACATGAATAATTTTTCATTTTCCATTGTTATGTTCTTTTTCACTCACCTCCACTCTTAACAGCCATTCATTTAGAAATATGGGTACTGACAGAGGGGAATGGGCTATGAGGAGATATGTCAGTACATGCTCAAGAACTTATTTCAGCACTCCACATGAAACGGAGACAAATAATAACATATTATTTCATCAGAATAACAAATTTGTGCACTAGATTAATTACAGTCTCATTTCAAATAAATTTCCTGTATTTTAAAATAATCTGTGACATACGTATAGTGCCAAACAACTAAATTATATTTTACTGGTACTTAGTGCACAATACTGTATTTATTGTGATTTTATTGTGAAAACTGTAACACAAGAAGCAGTAAAGCAATCAGAACAGAAATGCTTAATATATTTTCCTGCTACACACACACCACCACAGTATCATTCAGACAAAAAGAGCCTGTCTTGACAAATGCAGCATTTGGATTTGTTGCCTTGAAGGAAGGGGACCTGCCTATTTATTTCAATCACTTCTCCTTGAAAGTTTTGTCCCTGTTTTCTGTCTTATAGAAACAATTTTAGATACTAATTTTGCAGTAACAGTTTTGCACTGTATTTTCTATAGGGAAGGAAAATTAGCTGATGTATTTCCCATTGTTTTCTTTCTGTTACCCTCTTTGCTTCTTTCTGATACTTCTCCACAGATGCTCACAGTTTTTCTGCTTTTCCTCTGATCAATTTTCCCGTTCATTTTCTCTAGCTCTAGATTACTATTTTTCTCACTTCCCACAATCCTTCAACTCTCCTCTGTACTTTTTTCTCTTTATACATAGTACCTTCCTCCAAAGATGCATTTCTCCTCCTGTGCAACTGTCCCTTCTTTTCCTTAAATTACTTATCATGTTATCTCCCAGTCTGCATTCCACTATGAATTCCCAAATTTGCCTTATAAAGGCAGGGTGTGCTCTTCCAGGGTTTTCTTAGAGCTGCAGACTCTGTTGTCTTCTCAACCTGCTGATCAGCGTTCAGTAAAGAATAAATAATGATCTTCACATACCCCCAGGCAGCTGAGAAGTATGACAATATCATTTCAACTCATACCAGCCACGAAAAGGCTTTTCACACCTCTCAGGTGTTCTGCAAAGACTAACAATGATTTCTGCTGTGAGTTGAGTAGGTGAGACAACTTGTAGGAGTGACTGAAGAACAGCAGGGGAGAGACTGGGAAAAGGCCGTTTTGGAATACAGAGCACAAATTTTAGTAAACTTCTCCAAAAGGGAGTTCAATTCCTGCTGGTCAGTCTTTATTCCTTTGTGATTCTTGGTCTATGTTCATCTCAGCTGTCCTAGTCTCTCTTTTGATTCCTTGTGCTTCTTTTTGCCTTTCATTTTCCACTTTATTGTGCTGTTATCCTGATGCTTACTGTGGTTCTTTTCAGGAAATCAAAAGAGTGGCTGTAAGTAAAGTGGACTGCTTTAAGTAATATCCTAGATGCAAGTTTCTAGTGAGAAAACAAAACAATAAAGCAAAGCATCCTGGATATCAGATGCAGTTGGAACAAAGAAAAAAATGTACACATGGAAGAAAAAATTCCACTGCAGACTTCAATTCCACTCACAACCTCTCACTAATGTACAATTAAGTATTACTGAAATACAAACTGTGTATTCCTCTGTATTAGTTCAAAACTAGCACAAGCACAAATAAATTTGGTTCTTTTGCAGTGGAATCTACATTTGTTTAGTGACTGCAACCAGTTTTTAGGGAGAGGACTTGCAGATTGCAGCAGAAGGCAAAGAAATAGACACTGTACCTGACTGTGGCTTACACTTTCATGCTTCTCATGCAACCAGCTTTCAGAACATTGCAGGGCAACAAGTGGTAGAGAGCAATATCACATAGTGGGCACAAAATCCTAGTAACACAGGTTTTATTTCTGCCAGTGAACTTCTATAGATGTGGGTAAATCACTCTTTCTTTTGTTCTTCAGCTTCTTCATTTGTAGACTGAGGATAGAGAGACCTCTCTTGAAACTCCAAAATACTAATGAGAACCATTATATAAGGATTTGGTATTGTTGTTGCTCTTATTATTATCTAGATACTACAAACATTGCTGTCCTACGGGAATTCTAAGAAGAATTTTTGACAGAACATACTTGCTGCACTATGGATCATTTAGCATTTGAGCACACTAAATTGCTGCTACCCTTGCTACCTGTCACTGGGACAGCTCTGTGTAGTTCAGAGCATGTGCAGCATTGCACTGGAGTTTTGAAGGATAAGTTCTGCAGAAGCACAGCGAAGCACAGGAGATGGAAGACTCACTATGGTTTCCTCCAAATGAGCACAGAGGACATGCATAATTCACAATATCTGAAGAGACAAATGCCAATCTAAAGTTCCTTAAGTGTACAATTTAACTTAATACTCTTTGAGGGCAGCTCATGTGTAATCAGATTCCAGTCCAGAATGCTGTAAGAAACTAGTGGCAAATTCAAATTCTAGATAACTCCCATACTGAGAACAAAAGTGAAATAGCATTCAGCATAATTGAAAATGCCAACATTATTTTCCATGGGGAAAAAAGAAAAAAACTCTAGATTCTGTTTATCAACAGAGCAAAGTAGCACTTACTGACAAGGCAGTCCCAGAGAAAATGTCTGTAGCAGCATATTTTCTGCTCAAGGTACTTCTGCTCAAGTAAATATTTGAATGACACAAAATTTATGAAGTGCTGCTATATGCTGCAAGAACAAATTTAAAATGCTGCAAAAATACAGATCAGTAACAGTATTTTCATACTCATCAATGCACAGACTGGGTGCAGATGCTTACCATCAGTCTTCACACTGAACTTACACATTAGAAGTGAAGAAGATTAAATGAAACTTGTACAATGTTGATAAATTCATTATACAGATTTTGAATATTCTTGAGTAAAGATGGTTATCAGAAATTATAATTTTGCTAGCACAGAGGTAATAGCTATGACTGATTTCATACCAAGATGTGCTGCATATACTAACAGAACGCAATAAATTAAAGATTTCTTTAGGAATACCTCCCTCATAAGCTAAATACCATAACTGGAGAAGCATTGCACACTGCCTACAATGATACATTTATTTGCATTCAAACAACTTGTCTGGATGCAAACAACAAGGCCATCAGAAATAACCTTATCCTAAAGAAAAATTTTAAATCCATCAAAATATAGGGATCAGACGTCAAACATATCTTGCAAAGAGTGATTGTTCAGATGAGAAATGACATTAGTGAGATATACTCCTTTGAATTCTGAGAACTGAATTGTTGTTAAGTAAATGTATTTGCCCCCAATTGCAAGCATTAGTCATAACCCAAGATAAGCTGATGAGCCAGGACTGAAGAATTAACTAAATACTTCCACAAAGGTTTACTTTATCCTGTGGTAAATGAGACAAAGGTCACCACAAAACTCATGACATTTGTTCTGAAGTCATTAATTTGGCAAAGCAAAACCAGAATAACCACTCTTGAGCATTGTGTTTCTCTTGACTGACTGAACAGGTGGATACAGTCCTTTACCTGTAGAAACCAGGATCACTCTGAGAATATCCTGTGCTGACTAAAATTGTCACTCTGACAGACCCTGAAGAGGCAGGGTGTGGCAAAGGACTGCTGCCCCATGCAAATGGAACTACTATTCAGCCTCAGTTTACTGGAATCCCATCTAAAATGCTCTCAGGCAATGCTGCAAAGAATAAATAACGTCAGAGTATTGTGTTTCCCGGACTACAACAGTGGGAAGAAGGACGAATTGCCTGCATTGCAAATGCAGTAAAAAATACCTCTTAATTGCTGTGCCTGAAGCAAAGAAAAATACCTCAGCATGGATGCTTGCTGGGTTACATACCAAAACAGTCTTATACTGCGCTGATTCAGTAGACTGGTATGCAGTGCTGGCTCACCGAGCCAATAGAGTCTATCAGCTCCTGTGAAAGAAAAATAACTGCTGGGAGAATGACAGTCACTGGAGATCCTGCAAGCAGTAGAGCTACCAAGCATAATGGTTTTGACTACGCTTCTTAGGAAATATTGCAAAATAGAGCAGTATTCATGCAATATATTCCAAAACAGTTTTTGCAACTTTCTGGCAAGATGCAGATTTATGAGAACGGTATGGAATTGGCACTGCAGTTTATAGATTTACCCAAGGATAATGAAGACCATCCATATAGCTCCACATAGCTATGTGGAAATGATTATTCTGTTAGTTTCAAAACAACTTTTTCCTTCCTTAAAGTTAACTGTGTAGCTGCTATTGCTTTCTTAAAGGTATTAAGTAGAACAGCTTTGCTTATGACATACGACACAATATGCCATAACATATGACAAGAATATCATGGTGCTATCCTCCACAATTCACTATCACAAATCAAGCAGCTATGCCTCCATTGCTTGAGGCAGTGAAGGAAATCTGTTGGCATTTTATAAGGAAGACATTATACTGGGATCAGCATGGACTTCTACAAAAGGACTGGATGCCATACCTGAATTTCTTCTCTGTCATGAACTCCAGCTTTATGCATGTGATGAAATGACATAAGGATTTTTCTGAGCATGGTTCTCAAGGAAAAAAAAAAGGTTGGTCTCAGTTTCAGAATATTTGCAATAAAACTTACACAGTTATGGATCCAAATAAAGCAGATTTTGAGCAACAGTTCAAATGCTGGGGAACAACAGACGTTCTGGCTGGCAGCTAATTGCCCCAGATGTTGTTTATAATCTGCTGAAAGAAAGTTCAAAAAACACATGAATATTCAAGGAAAGGTTTTTAAAAGAACAATTTTGAAAGTGATTCTGCCGTATTCAGACATCCATGTTGCTAAAGGTACAGCACGGATTAGCCACAAATCTTCTTGTGTCAGTAATTAAGGGAGGGGAGAGTTATCATTCTGGGATGCACAAACTGAAAGCCTACACCAAAAAAGACTCATAAATAAAGTATAGCATGCAAGATTATTTCAGTGAAAACTTAGAAAAAGGGAACAAGGAGAATTATGATGTTGTCTCTGTGTGTATTACAGTATCTTACAGCTGTCTTACTGTACATCTAGTTTGCATTCAAGAGAAAGATTTATTGCTTTTCAAGTTTATAGAATATGTGAACTGTAGTGTCACACTTTTGGGTGATAAATATATAAAGCTCAAGCTTTAAACTGCAGCATGATCAGATAGGAAGTCTTGTCTTTAACGTAATTATCACTACTATGTGCCTTTCAGGAGAGACAATTGTACCTGGGAAGAATCTAAAAACAACAAATGTCTTATTTCAATAGGATTTACCACTAAGTATTTTCATTAGGTGGTATCAACTGTAGAAACTTCTTTTGGTTCTTTCGGTTGGTTCTTCCCCTATTTTCTCACAGATCTCTGAGCTATCTCATAGGTTGTTATTTCTTCACAAATAGAGGAAAAACAAAAATCAGCAAACAGACACAAAGAGACAGATAAGATAATCACTAATTTGAGTACAACTTAGTAGTGGAAAACAGTGGAAGAAGGCTAATTTTTATTACCTGGGTTTTTTGGGGTTTTTTTTTCTGGATTAAAAATAGTGCCCCAAACTGTTACACTAACAACCTCACTTCCAGCTTTTATTTGGGGCACCCGTCTTCTGGGAACCATTCCTATTTCTGGGCTTAAGACCCCACATTGAGAGATGAATAGCACTCCCAGACTTAAGACATCTCTTCTGGAGTTTAACTTTTTTCTGCAGCTGAACTTCTGCTGGGTTTATGACCCTACTCATAAATATTATTACCTCACTTGGAGTTGTACAATTTTGTATCTGAAGGATTATAAGGAGTGGCAGAGGACACTAGATACCAGAGAGGCAGATGTTATGGCTACCCAGATGAAGGTGAATGCAGAATGAGGTTATTAAAGAAGAAATAAGGAGAAGTTCTAGATGCTATAAAGGAGAAAAACATAACTGCCTTTGAATCCTTGGGATTTGTTTTCCTGAACAATGGAAAATGTTGAAATGAAACTGGATTCCTGTATAAATTTCAAAATTCAGGGTTTCTGTTGCTGGGTTATGGAGACCAAGAATTCTTTTTTTTTTTTTTTTTCTTCTTGCTTAATGCAGAATTTGGCTTATGGACTTTTGTGTTTTGCACTCTTCTTCAAACTATTAGATACTGAATGCAACCAGCCCTATAGGTGGACTAGTGCTGCTGTTACATTCTTTCAGATGGCTGGGGCATATGTTCTACTTAGAGTTAAAACAATCATCAAATTTGTAGTCAGGAGATATCAGATTGCTGTAAATCAGACTGGAAAGTTCACTCAGAGATGCTGTCATTTCCCCAGCAACACAGGGAGAATATATAGGCAAAGTCTGAGCAGGCAGGAGCTCACTTTCACTCATATTCAGTTACAGGTGACATTTAAATGTGATTATTCAAGATATAAGCTATCAATATCCAAAGGCCAAGGGAAAAATCCCTGTGAAGTTCTCAGAGACAGGAGGAAAAAAGTCTATTTAAATAGATGTCAGACATGAAAGTAGAGAGATAAAAAGAAGAGTACACAATTTCTCAAAGCTGTGCAAGAATAAAAGATCAAGAAGAAAAGGGTAATCAAGATAATAAAAGAACTAACCAAACAAACAAACAGCAGAAAGGTCAAGAAAGAGAATGGAATACAGAGTCTGGCATCAGGCAGACAATAATGCTTTAGGGATTGCATAAAAAATATTTTGGCAAATAAAGAGGTATGACACCAGCCTGGAAGGGATCCAAGACGGAGTTAGAAGAGAAAGTACATCTGCTGTAGAACTGATGCTCGGTGAGTTTAGAGATAAAGAGTTTAGAGATAAAGGGGAGGAGAGTTATGGGGCAGACAGATGGGGATTACTTCTCCAACCCACTGACATAGGCACCAGGGCCAGTGTGGCTCTTCTGACAGCATTGCTTTTTTTCATCTGTCATAGAACTGTTCCTAGATTGTAAAGCATAAATTCAGTTAAATAGTGACATAAAAAGGAATTTTTACCTGATCCTTTGGTGATTTTTCATTTCCCCTCCAGAGGGCAATGGTTTCAAAGAAAACATTTTATGTTAGGTTGATTCCTCAGCTTGAGTCAGAATTTATTTTTTCTCTTTTCTATTGATTGCAATCAGCCAGATTTAGATTGATCAACAATTATATCTGCACCCTGCTGGCAAACAGTGACACTAATTCATGTCAAATTCAATTCATCAAAGATGAACATTTTCTTTGTTAAAAAATATTTGTCTGTGGAATGAATGCACCAATCTTAAAAAGAAAGTTCTTCTATAATAAATAAAGTTGCCTAAATACTGGTTCTGCAGCTGCAAGCATGCTTTAATGTTTCCATAATCCCAGATAGCAAAAACATTAAAAATGTTGTCTAAAACTAAAATGTTCAAAGATCCAAGCTCACAAAAGGTATCACTCAGGTATTTCTTTCCAGTTCCTTTCTGCTAAAAGATAATAACTGAAAACTTTGAACAAGAGATGGAACAGAAAGCTTTATACTACTTTGGTAAGTAATTTTTTCATTTCATTTTAAAACTGTCTTTGTAGATCCTCATATAAAAGATTAATCAGCTAAGACAAAACAAAGGAAGATTAAAAGCTTTGATCTTCCCAATCATTTTTCCATTGTCATTCCTCATCCTCCTATTCACCTTCTTTTTCTGTATCTTTTGCTTTTAATTTGAAGATTTTGTTAAATTCAAGCTAAAATGTTTATTTTTCACAGTAATTTTTGTGTTCTCAGCATACCACCAAACAGCACCCACAAGGCAAAATGAACCATCAGAGCTGTGTATTGAAGTGATTCTAAACAGAAGGGTTATCTGGGTCTTTACAAATAATGCTGCTGATCCTGTGCTCTATTGTGAATCGTTTTCAGGTATGACAGCTTCTTGGCCTGACAGAGAATTTTAATCTGTTGGATAGAATTAGCCAAGCACACCTCACTCAAGTACCATTTGAATGGATTTGCCAGCTGGGCGCTGGCTAATATCAGGGTTTGTGAAAGCCAGAGGGAGGAGATTGGTTACCAAAGAAACAAACAGATCTTTAAGCAGATATATCCAAGAGATATCCCAAGCTCAGTCTTAACCCGGTCTGGCAACCCCTTCTGGCAAAAAAAACCCCTTCAGCTACAGTTACAAGACAGTAAAGGAGGCAAATGGAAAATCTGGAACTGATAAGAATCCTTCCTTATTCTATGACAAATTACACACCATATTGAAGAAAATTCCCTTACCCTGGTTTAAAAACTGGCTACTGGGCAACATGCAAATTGTAGGCAATGAGATTTTCTGTGAAAAGGAAATACAAATGCTATCAGCTGAAGGAAACTGTAAGCAGAATTTGTGGCTTTTTTTGTCTGATCTTCCTAACCTTGGATGTAGAAAAGAGAGTTAAACAACAGTGAACAGCCAACTGATGAACCTCCCTACATTTTGCAGTCATATCTTCTAGACGGGTATCACACTTTGATAACATCCTTTGGTTCTTAGGTCCTTTGTCAAAGTGCTTTGTAAAAAAGTTTGTGAACTTTCATGGGCCACGTTCATATGAAGGTGAGAAGAACCATGCTTGGTGCTGCTCAGCCACAAGTTACCAGTGTCATGGTTTCCCTCCTTTTTTGTTGCCCAAGTAAATAATTCTGCAGTTCACTAACATCTGTATTTCCTGCAGTGCTCCAGTTGTGTTCACTTGATGCAAAGCCCCTTTTTATTGGTCAGAACAGAAATAGATGTTAAATCATTGCTGCCCTGGGGAGTTTGAGCTACAATGTGAAAAGGCTTTCAGTCTTTCCTCTGCAGGTACCTGGGCAGGACATACCTTAGTGTCTTACGCCTTTTCACACAGTAAGAAAAACTGTGGGATGTTATTTTGGGACTTATAAAATTGATCTTCACATCTCTGTGTTTAGAACAGATCCAAAAGAAAGCATGGTATAGAGGGTACCATTATAGAAAGTGTGGATTTCACTGTGAAGAATGATAGAGTTAAATGACACAGATTTATATACGGTTAAACTGAAGCAAGGAGAGATGGACTAACGCAGGTATCTCTTTAGGACCTCTTAGTTACCTAAGAAAGCCTTTTTTTACTAGTCTGGTTACACGGAACATTTCTTTTAACGCCTTGAGCAATGACCTAGGCAGGCTAGCCTGAAAAACCAGGGAAGTGAGTGCAGTTTGCATTCAAAGTCAAACTTAACTGTAGCACGCTGAAAATACGTTTCCCTGTTCCTGAAAAACACAGCCTTGGATACAAACAACCCGGTAAAATTACTTGTAACTTCCCGTTTTCTTCATTCTTCCAGACAGCGTGTTATGGGCGCCTTCTGTGTCTCAGCCTCCCAGACGTAGACTGCACTCTCGATGAGATTAAATACTTTTTTTCCCACACAGGCTCCAGCCTGGCTGGGGCATTCAGGCTTGGGCTGAGGGTGCGGCAGCAGCAGAAGGCGAACGGGGGGATGCCAAGGAGGGTGGAGGAGAAAGGGGCTGCCTTGGCCTGGCGTGCCCAGGGCACAGCAGAGCTGCAGCGGGCGGGGCGGCAGCTGGAGGGGGGCGAGGAGGGAGCAGCGAGTGGCCAGGCGGGCGAGCCAGGTCTGCTCGGGGCACGGGCTCCTGTGGTGGCCCCGCTCGGGGGCGCCGAGAAAGCCGTGGTAGAGAGATGGGAGATGAATGCACTGGACTGCAACGGGCTGCCCAGGGAGGAGGTGGAGGCACCGTCCCTTCAGGTGTTTAAGGAAAGACTGGCCGTGCACTCAGTGCCAGGGTCCAGTTGACAAGGTGGTGTTCGGTCATAGGTTGGAGTCGATGATCTCAGAGGTCTTTTCCAACCGGCTCGATTCAGCGATTTTGTGAGGAAGGAGACACAGAAGCAGTGCCATGTCTCAGGTGTCCGCTCCAGCTGACGCCAGCCCCAGCCCAGCTGCCCCGACCGGCGCTGCGGCCCCCGG
>VZRO01004529.1:734011-800806 GCA_013397915.1 Daphoenositta chrysoptera
CCGCGGCGGCTACAGGTGCCGGCGGCGCTGCCGGGAGCGCGGGGGCCTCCCGGGAGCGGCTCCTGCGCTCTGCCTCCCGCCCTCTCCTGGGGTGCCTCCCGCGAGCTTAGGCCCGGGAGTTGTAAGGAAACCTCCCGCACTTGGCCGAGTGCTCTCTCTGCGTACTTGTAGGGGGTTGTGTACGTGTTTAAACAAGGGGGCAAACTTTAGGCCCCCCTCCCGTGCACTTCTGATGCTCTGGCAGATCTGTGTTTGGAAATTATGCCGCTCTGAAGTGATCGCTTCGTATTGGTTTAGGAAGCTTTGCGGGGCTAAGTTAAAGCAGGTTGGACATGAGCGACTTCTAGTGTATTTTACAGTCAGCAGTAGTTAGCGCACGTTCCGGCTTGGAGCGGCTCCGTTTTCCCAAAGCCTGAAGTGGTAATGCTCTTGCGGTGCTGCTGCTTTCCTAGCGGAGGCATCGAGGCTCTGCGGTGGGAGAGAGAGACGCTACAGCCAGGCAACAAAGAACGCGGTGACTGTGAGCTTGGTGAGGCAGACCTCGTGAGAAAGTGAAATTAAAACTTGTATTTGACCTTACTGAAGAATATTTATATATTAAAAAAATTTTGTCTAAAATAATAATAACGTTCTTAGGTGTCTCACATGGGACTGATCCACGAAAAATAACTTAATGAGGAATATTAAAATGAGTAAATATCAACTGGTGCTGTGAGGGTTTTTTCTTTTAAAAATAAAGCCTCTATTTGAATTATTTAGGCATAGACTATATCCGTAGCTCACTTAATAGAGCGAAATACTTTCATTCTAGATACATGATGATGTATCGATGACTGCAGTCAGACTTCTAACAAGTGACCTATGGTGATCTATGTGTTTGCTGCGTCTGTGTTCAGTTTCCTATGCCTTAAAGGAACCTCCCTGTCCTTTTTGAGGATTGAGGTGTTTTTCATGAATTTGTAAAAAATAAGGTATCTTTGTATTGTCTTTAAACATCTGAGTCTGCAGGCTTTTGGTTTTAATCTGTTGTCCAAATTTTCACATTACATAGTTTTTCTTATGATCATATTAGAGCTATTACTACAAATCTGAATGCCAAACACTTTAGAGTCTGGCTGGTTTGTACACATGTAAATTCTTTTCCAACATGTTGTGCTTAAAAATAATCCAGTATTTTACATATTAAATGCTTAACTAACAGTTAGTAATGTAGATACTTTTAACAAGGCATCAAAAATATTACAGCATTTTGAAGCAGTTTTGTAGAATGGTACATTTAATTAGCATGACTGTTAGTAAAGTAGTAGAGATTTAAATGTTAGTCCATGATCACTGACTATTTCTAAGTATTTTTCTAAGTATATCTAAGTATTTCCAAGTATTTTTCTCAGAGTTTACATCCTTCCAATGTGTGTCATATTGCCTTGCAATGTGTGGAATAACAGTGGATGGCCATTTTTTTTCTGTATAGAATTTGCTGTTGGTAAAGACTGTAATTTTACTTAGTTTTTATTAAATTTCTTATCAAAAGTTCTGAACTTAGAAATGTACATCAAAATATTTCTTCAACAGACTGATTTATCTGTCTTAGGAATCTGCAGGAGTTACTCATGACCATTGAGGGGTGACAGGCATCTTTCAGTACCATGGCAGTATGTGACATAGAACCAGTGAAAATGCAATGCAGAGGTTGGCATTCATACCAAGAGTTATGGACACAGAAAACTTAATGTATTCTGAAGTTCATGTGCATCCATTTATTTTCCCGTGTAAATAATTACATTTTCCTAACATTTCATTTGCTGCTTTTTAATTAAAATCTCCTGCTACACTTAGAAGTTGCAATTTTTAAAAAAACCTACAGCATTTTTAGATGCAAATTCTGTTATGATGTCTCTTCAAAGATTGGATCTTAACATCAGATGCTAACAGTTTTAACTATCTGTTTCAGCTACCTTTTTTTCCCAATTTGTACTTTGAAGTACATTCCTTTTACAGTGTTAAGCTTTTAGAATGCTGAAGGCTAAAATTTGAAACAGTGTGCTGCTTCATAGATAGCAAGATTTGTATTTATATTAATGGGCCATGTTTAAAATTTTTAAATGTTCTAGCAACTGCCCTTTTTAAAGTACTTTCTGAGGTACTGTTGCAGAAGTGCTCGACATTACGGTATTTGGAAGACTAATTACTGCCTTGGTCATGCATTTGAAAACCTCAAGACTTTTTGTAAATATTAATTAAATACTGCTCTATTGTTTTCCTTTATTAATGGGCTAAGAGAGGCATTTGTGTATTTGAAAAGGTTTGCAGTATGTCTGTGATAGGAAATTCGGTGGAAACAATTTAAGTGGTGGTTTAAAATCAGGTCTGCTGGCAGAATTACTTTTCTAGTGTAGTTATCTACCTTGGACCTTTCTTCAATACAGCTGTTCTGACGACAGGGGCATTTTATGTACACATCCTCTTTCCTGCACTCCCAATACGGCTAGACAAGCTAGACAAGACTAAATGTCTTAAGTGTAGTTCGGGCTAAAGTATGAAACAGGAGAAAGAGGAAATTATAACTAATTAAGTTTATATCTCAGACTATTTTAAAGTAAGCTTTTGGGGTTTGTTAGGTTTATTTTTTTAACAGGAGATGATCAGCTATATATGTCTGTTGGTAAAGACTTGTTTTATACTGCTGAGGTGTCTTAATTGCACACTAACACATAGCTGTGTGGGAAGAAAAAAATGCTGTAACTCTCAAAGCTTGCATCAGTTAAATGAGAAAGCAAACAGAGATACCATCAGTAATGCACACTTCTAAAAGGAATGCTCCGGTTCTGTGTGGAAAGACCTAGTCTTGCACACTTCTCTTTTGGCAGAAGAAGGATGTAATGTTGCATTTCTTTAAAGATGTGGAAATGGTTTGGGTACCTACACAGAATGTTGAGATTTGGGTTCAAATCCTTCTACTCTCAGGGGAGCTGCCAATCCCCAAAAGGAATGCCTTAGCTGCCAGACCAGTGGGTGTTTTGGTGTGAAATGCTTCTACACACCAGCCAGTTTGATTCTTCAGGAGTAAAAGTCACTTAGGAAGGGAGTGAATATGTAGCCCAGGGCTTGATCAAGTACGAAATAATGATACAGATTCAGGTCTCCTTTCCTTCTTATGGACAAATTGTTGAAAGAGTAAAGGAAAGGGATTTTTCTTAGGGCTGGAGTTTTTTTTTCCCTAGCACAGAATGAAATTCTGAAGACTTAAATCTCTGATCTTTAATCTTGTCTGACTTGGCCAGTTCCTACTCAGGTTGAATATTAGGTATTTGAACAGTACCTATAATGTGTCCTTTTCATTGTAGAGCAGGTCTTGGTTGTTTATCTGTGGGTTGTGGAGTCTAGTAGGTGGTACAGCATATAAGTTCCCTTGTAGATCTAATTCTGCTTTCTTCTAAGACGCCAAATAATTAGATATAGAAGTGTGATTGTTTCAACATACCTGTGATTATTATCTGTTATAATAGGTCTGGTCAGTGCCTTGTGTTTCCTTAAATGATTTGCCTGTTGTATCATGTATCTGTTCTAGCTGGCCATAATTGTTTTCTAAAGAAAAAACAATGGATAAGAAATAGCTAATGTGGTTTTGTGTTAACATTTTTAATACTTGATTTTGCCTCTAGTGTTGTATTTTTAAAATTTCAATTCTATGGTTAGAGAAAAGGCTTGACAGTTTATACATGTGACAGTGCAGGTCATAGTCTTTAGTGTCTGAATTTGCTATAATTTATCAGCATAGACAGTAAACTCCTCATGTCCTGCAGAGGTCTAACAAAATAATAGATGTTAGATAGAAATTCTGGGAAAACATAGTTCTCAAGAAAAAGAAGATACAAGAATGAAGCTAATGATTATGTTTCTATCAGGATGCATCTTCTGGGGAAACTGTTTTAGGTTATACTTGGTTATTTGGCCATAACAGATAATTCAGAAGACTTTCAAATGTTGGAGTTTTTTTGGGGGGGAAAAGCAGTTAAAACCAGGAATGATTTCCAGCAAGGGTATATTAAACGTGATAGGACAGTTAAGTGATCCTTTACAAAAGGTATGAGAAGCACTCAAGTGTGGTAATAGTCAGGATGTTAGCATCGAAATCATCAACCTGTGTTCATGCATCAGCAGAATAGCCAGTGTGAATTGTCTTATTTGTGTAGTGTGAAGTTGTTCAGTGGTTTCTTCAAGCTCTGTAGAAAGCTGAATTCAGTAAAACCATAAACCTTTGATAACTGGGAAGTGCCAGTGCAACCTCAGCATCTGCTCTTTGACCTGGTGATGGTACTGGGAGGTGGCTGGTGTGCATTCCAAGTCTGTTTCCAAGGATAAGTATGTTTTCATAGTCAGGAAGGAGAGGCTGGAAAAGTATTCATTTAGGTACCAGTAGTGTTCAGTGGAGTTCTGAGTACAAATGTGTGAGCTCAAAGGAGAACAATGTATGTTAGTGCCTAAAAGAGTCAGTTCTCATTTTAACAGTACATTGTGAAGAATATGTGAGCTGTTAGCAGTGTGATGTCACAGGCGTGTTTATTGAAGTGTATATTAAAGAATGAAACTTTAGAAAGTTTATCTTAAGGTGGGTAAAATATAACTGGGATGATTTCTTGGCAAAAACACTAGTGAGAGAAATTACTTCACTTTTGAGGTTTTCTGGAGCCAAATTTTGATCTTGGTTTGGGTGGCAGAGAGATCAGCATGGTCATCTCTCATCTGAATATCCAAATGTAAACCCGAGCGTTCTCTTAACTGGGGTGATCTTCACAGTTAAAGTCAGTGGAGATGGGATGCTTTGGTAATGCCTTCATTGTTAATCACTTATTTAGAAACTGGTTTTAGTGTGGCAGAGGAGAAAACTAGGGAGGAAAGCAAGTTTGTCTGTGTGGTGTTTGTGGTACTGAATTAAATTCTTTAGTATCGCAGATACCATGGCAACTTCTTCAGAATGTGATGCCTTTGTGGATAAAACTAAGGCCTCACCTTAATATCGGATCATGCCGTGTTCCTGCAATGTTGTAGTTGAGAGCTTGTGATCGCCCTTGTTTGTCTTATTTTATCAAATTGCCATTTACTTGTCAGTTATTGTTAATGAAACTTAAGAGAGATTAATTATAGATTAATTCAGTGTGCCTTGGCTAAGTTAATTAAAGTTGCTTTTGTAGAAAAACTCCGTTACAGATAACTGCATTGTGCATTGTAGAATTTAGCTGCAAGTCTTGTATTGGCTAGGAGAGCATGTTGCTAATTCCTGTGGTATGTCTTATTTTCTAAATGTTCTCTCATCTCTGAAGGCAAAACTTAGGCCTTTGGGTTAAGCATCGAGATTTAAAACAGGTGAGGGTTTGCATTGCATAGGTTTGTATCATATTGACTGTACTTCTTACACATGTATATCCTTGTTTTCAGAGAACAAATCTCTTCTTCCCAATGTCTGAAAGGCCATGTCATGTCAGCAGACAAACTTAGTCCTCTCTTACTGGGACAGTGTAGTATTAGTGGACATCACGTGTTTTCTGCAGAATCAGTTTCTGTAGGATCAACTGGTGATGGAATTGCTTAGTGCCACTATGCAGTGACATTTACATTTTGTTTGAATGGTATTAAAAGTCCTCAAGTGCGGGAGAGAAGGAAATTGGTTTGAAATGGAAGTGAGTGTATGTATTTAAAGGTGGTGATTGTTGTTGTACAAGAATTAAAACCAACATAAAACAAGATCTTACCATTTAATTTTGTTTCAGTAATCAAGATATGTTCTAAATTAGTAACCTAATTACTTACAGGCAGGAATTAGCACAGTGTCTTAGTGTAAAGTGAGGTAAAAGCTGATCAGCTCAACATTGTCTTCGTGGGCTGACTAAAATTACTTACGAGCCCCACTGTGTTGGTTTTGTTTTTGATAAGTGGAATAGCCTGTTCCACATATTTTTTCTTTTAAGAGTATAAACAGCACTAAAAATCCATTTGCACCTGAGTTCTTGTTAGATTTGTAGACTTCTTCTATGGAATTACCGATTTAATTATTTCCTGTTCAGAGAATATTAACTTAGTGGGTGTTGTGACCTTCTCTCAAGATTTTTACTATTGTCATCAACTGCTTCCTGGTGAAGTGTGTAGCTTCAAGCTGATATAATGAGGGCTAGAACTTTGAAGAGGCAAGTTACTTGGCTTCAGTGGAAGGAGGATAGTGGCAATTTGAGGATTCTATAGTCAGGTAGACACTGTCCTGCTTTTCAGCTGACTTAGATTTCTTCTTTCTTCATGAGCTCATCAAGCAAGATGTAAATAGTAAGGACTGAAAGTGTATCCCAAGAAGAGCTGGGAATTGAAAAAGTAAATGTCACTTATCCTTCCTCCCAAAAGAAAAAATTCTGAGGATGATTTTAAGATAACAGGCAAAAAGCTACTCAGCTAAAGTCTGGTTATTTTTGCTTATTTTATAGGTCATTGATTTCCTTAGGCTTTTGCTAATCTTGAAGTAAGGAGAAGTCAAAATGAAGTGCAACGGAGAACTATTTTTTCCTTGACTGAAAAAGAGAACCCGGCATCTAATAATATATTTTGAAGCAGCAGTTAAGAATTGGTTTTGGCTTATAGCTTATGAAGTAATTTTTAGATTAAATTTTTTTTGTGTATCAATTTTATTCAGACTAGTAAATTTATTGCTATTAGGGATTAGTCTTAGGATCAGTTTTGAAGGGTCATGATATGTTGTTTTTCCATAGATCTTTCCTGATTTAATGTGGACTTTTATTTCTGACCATGCTTTTTTTGGCCCCTTGTTCATCACATTGCTTTCTTTCCTCCTGCAGACCTTCAAACATGAGTCTCTCAGTCTATTCTCTCTGAATAGGGAAGATGGGCAATATTGGGAAGGAAGGAAAGGTTCTCTGTGTTGGATCACACCACTTCCCTACTCTTTCTTTTGGGAGGAAGGACAAGTGACATTTACTTTGTCAATTCCTACCTTTCCTCGGGATGCACTTACTGAAATTTGTCCTATAAAAATGTGGTAGGTTATCTCAACTAGCTGCTCTGCTGCACTGGGCTACAAGATTGTAAAGAGCTGCTTTTTTTGAAGGTTGGTTTGGTTTCAAAAAGGGGGAGGCTGAAGAGCTGGAAAAACTCAACAAGAGATTAACAAAACAATACTACAACAATATAATGCAGTAACTGTGGACTCCTCTCTACTTAAATATCATTTATGATTCTGTGTTGATGGCTCAGTTTTAATCAGTGGTAGGGCCCTAGGTTGTAAATTCATCTGCATGATGCTGAACTTGGAATC
Organism: Daphoenositta chrysoptera; assembly: GCA_013397915.1. Classification (NCBI taxonomy): domain Eukaryota; kingdom Metazoa; phylum Chordata; class Aves; order Passeriformes; genus Daphoenositta; species Daphoenositta chrysoptera. Next base: position 741,327 of record VZRO01004529.1, read on the forward strand.
TGCATGATGTACTTGTTTGAGAAAGCAGTCTTAGAAGCTGAATACCTCAGTTCAAGTTGACATGGGACGATCTGCAGAGATTAAGTTAGGCCTGCTTATTATGTACCAACCTCTTTTTGAAGCCTTCTATAGTAGGGAAGTTCTAAATATTTGCATATATGATTTTTTTAATTTAACATCCTGAACTGCACACTTGAATTTATATATACTTGATCCCCTAAGCCAGTTTCTGACCTCTATTGGTGAGAACTTCATACAGTTTCTCCTTATGTCAATATTTTTGAAGCCTTTTCTATACAAATATTTAATGAATGCAGCTGCATACCTAAATGGTTGGGTAGTAAATGTAGGCTGGTTTGTGTTCCCTCTTAAGTGCATACTCTTGTCAAGTCTTAGAAAGATATTTAATGCTGTTCATTTGATACTATGTGTGTTAGTGCTGCCTAAAACTTACGTAGCTGGGACTTCCTGTGATAATTAAAATTCCATATAAATCTTCAGTTCTTGATATCTTAAAGCTGATTTGAAATTGAGTATTCAGCCTTTAAAGTACTTAACATGATTAATCCGTGCCTGTTAAACTTAATTGCAAATTGTTTAACAATTTACATTGTGCTTCTGACTCTTTTGGGTGAGATGGTGTTTTTAATTCTTGGGTGGATTTGTGACAATTGGCACAGCTGATTCTGTCTACTTTAGAAGAAATTTAGATTGCAACTACCACTCTGGGAAATCTTAGATTTTGTTATGTCAGTTTTTTACCTTTCCCTGCTCAGCTCCTCTGCTCTGGTTCATTTGCAGAATTAACAGAAGTGCTTGTTCCTCAGTCATTATGGTTCATGGTGTGCTATCTGAACCAAGCTGCCCTGCCAGTCTTAGCAATGAAGTGGGTGAGGTGTCAGCACGTGTTCCCTCTTGACAATTCTACTTTTGGGATCAGTGACTTCTGATGGGGGCAGTCTACAGCTGAGGATAGTAACTTAATCTGCTACAACAAGATTTGCTAGAGCTTGTCTATCAGCATCTTTAATTTAAGCTTGCTGTTCTTTTAGTTCAGCCTCTTAGGAAGCCTTATTTTTTTCTTTATTTGAAAAAAAACCCCACAAGGAGAAATAATAATTGACCTTAATTTATGATCTCTTCACAACAAATTCCACATTAAACTTGTGACTTCTACTTTGAGAAATCCATAAGTAGCATATTATTGCTGACCATTACACCATTTCAGGTCTCACGAATTCATATGTTGTTATATTAGTATATTCATACAGGTGTGTTTCTGAACATTTTTGTTTAGCAAGTAAACCATGCACAAATGCACTGCATCAGTTTAATATACAGAAGCATAAGCCAGATAGAGGCATTGGTAAGAAGTGTAACACCTGTTACTCCTAAGACTGAAATGTTGTGCATGGGAGCTGTGTGAATTGGTGCTCTAAAGTTTGGAGGAATAAGAAAGCGTTAAAAGTATGTTTATGGATTTAGCTTGTTAAAACTTAAAGTTCTCTAATAAATACCCCCTGTTTGTATTCAGAATTCCAGAACTGGTCTTGAAAGAGTATAGGTGCATACTTAGAATGATTTGAGCTAGTGGAGCATGAAGGTATTCATAAATCTCACTGACCTCAAATAATAGATTCTGATTTCAGTTCCTAATTTGTAACATGATTGTTTTCTGTAACTCAACATGTTTTTAATCTGTGAGTGATAAATAAATATATGGAAATAATACTATTTCTTTTCATAAATTTAGAATTCATCAAGAACAAAAAGGTTATTAATGCTTCCAACTTCTGTTGGAAGTTCTCTAGATAAATCTTACTAAAATGTTTTTAAATATAAAATGTGAACTGGCTTCAGGTAGAAAACACATCTCAGACAAGTATCTTCCAATGAAGTGGTCAATTGGAAAAAGGTATTTGAAGCTTTTGGCTCAAGTTTCAAAACACCTGGAAGGGATGGATCACCTGTGGGATACCTACAACTTACCAAACCATGGGATAACTAAACCTTTCTGGTTTTGCTTTATTATTTCTGCTTTGCGAAAATAAACTTTGTTTTGGCAGGCATTGTAGCCTTGGTAGTGCTGGAACAAAATTCTCTTGCCTGCATTGCTGAGATGATCTGCAGTCTCTGGGGACCAAAGACCTACAACTACTCTGAGATACTTTAAGTGGGATATTATTAACAGAATGTCTGTGGTAAAGAGATATATCATAAGCATACAATCATTCATTTGATTTCAAAAGTTGTAAGTTTCTGCAGCTTAGAAGCAAAAATCACAGACCTGACTTGAAAAAAATTGAATTAATTATTGTAAATAATTGGGTTTCATGTCTAATTAGTCTGTCGTTTCCACTGAAAATCGTCAATGGCTGCTGCATTGCTTTCAGATTTTCAAGTGGATTTATAGCCCAACCTAAATTGCATTGTAGTAAGTGTTTGAAGTGACAAAACAGAAATAATGAGTAACAGACAATGTACATTCCAAAATTTGTTTCTTTTTCCTTACTAGCTGATGGTAAAAAGTAACAATAGAGTTTAAAAATTTCATTGAGACTCACTGAAAATCAGAGGTACCTGGTCTGATTTGCCTCACTAACACAGTTGGTTGATTTAGCACTAAAGATTAAAGCCACTGACCAGAATTGCCAGCTGGTTGTTTTGAGTATAGAATCATAGAACATGCTGATTTGGAAAGGACCCACAAGGATCATTGAGTCCAACTCCTGGCCCTGGGCAGGACTCCCCAAGAGTCACACCATGTGCCTGAGAGCATTGTTGAAATGCTTCTTAAACTCTGGCAGGCTGGTGCAGTGACCACTGCCCTGGGGAGCCTGTTCCAGTGCCCAAACACCTTTGGGGTGAGGAACCTGAAGAACCTTTTCCTAATATTCAGCCTAACCCTCCCCTGACACAGCTTCATGCCATTCCCTTGGGTTCTTCACTGGTGACCAGAGAAGAGATCGGTGCCTGCCCTTCTGAGTAATTGCCATGTGGACAGTGTTGCAGCTCTTATTCAGGAGGTCAGTATTTTTCTGATGTTATTTGAAAAAGTGGCTGTTGCTCCATATTCAGTGGTTCCAGACAGAATGGTAAAGTCACCATAGTGTTCCTGACTTGTTCAGAAAAAGTACCTGTGGTTTGTTTGTTTTTCTTTTTTTTGGTCTGTTGGGTTTTCCCACCTGAAAAATTCTCAGTATTAAATGCTTCCTTAGGGCAAGAACCGGTGTTCTCACTCTGCAAAATTATCAAGGGTTATCTTGGAACCTTGCTTTTGTTTCCTAGTATCACACAGAGTGCATGTAGGGAGTGCTCAGAAGGGGTGTGGAAAAAGAAAGTAATATGCAGAGCTGCTAGTGAGAAACCTCTGTCTATGAGGCATTAGGACAATATCAGAGGAACTGCTTCCACTGACAATGTCAGAGGAACTGCTTTCAAGCAAGGTACCAATGCTGTTCACAGGGTACCACCTGGGTTAGAGGTTGGGCTAACCTCTTGGGATTTTTAGAAAACTGATACTGCTTCATATTTCTCCTAACCTCCTATGAGGAACTCTAAGCCACAAAGATTTGCTTTTGTACTTTGGACAGATGGAAAACACAAATTACTTCTGGCACTTTCTTACTATGACAAGTATTTCCCAAACTGATTTTACTGGTCTTGTATATGGCATTTCAAATCTCAGTTAAAATTCTTTGTTAATAGTATTTTCAGTCTACCAAACCTTGCCTGAAAGACCGTATTCAGTGGCTTCATGATTAGACTCTCTGGTGTCTGTAGAAACAACAGTCACACGTTCTAGTGAATAAAAGAATTCAAGGTTGGTGCCCAGACAAAACCTGTCACCTGGCCAGGACCCTGCAGAGCCATACTGCTCGATGCACTGGCATGCCAGGGAGGGAGCAATCTGTTTCCTGAGAGCCCTGTTCTCTCTACTTGTGATTAAAATTCAGGTGCCTGAGCTAATAAGTTGTCAAGAATTTGGAGTGCCTAGTTAGCACAGCAGAGACAGAAATTAAATTTATCATGGTTTATTAATTTTAGGCCACTGCCATTTGTGCTGGACCCAAGAACATCACAGTGTGACTTGATTTTAGTCCTCTAAACTTCTATCTGCAGGCTTTGCTGTTACACAAAGTTTCCCAGTCTCTTATTGCTTAACGGTAATACTGATTAAAATATTTTTATTGAAAATTTAAAATGTATTTTGTTTCAGCCATTATACTGAGTGGTCCTTTGAAAATTGTGCTAGAAAACTTTTTAATTGACCTGTGGTCATGTCAGTCCTCCTCATTATATTCTCAGCTCTGTGGTGAAAAAAATTTACTGGTTGAAAAAAAAAAATCGTTGAGACAATCTGAGGTCCTGTCATCCCTCCCCTTGACATGGGGGATGAAGGGACCCAGCAGCATTGCTGTCATAATATATTTAGCTGCTATAGCTGTGTGGTAGCTTGACTAAAATTATATTCTTGTATTTGCATGTCTTTTCCAGTTCATGCAGCTATTCGGTTCATTTTGTATGGTGTCCTTAATAAAATCTTAATGACTTTTGTAAGCAAACCACTTTTTTGCTCTTAACTTTTGTCAAATAGCCTTTCAATTAAAAAAGCATGAATTAACTTCTGTAGGCTGTTCCTTATCTGTATATCTGTGTATTTCTTTTGTTTCATGTATAAATCATGTTGTGTCTCTCTAATTGACACTACTGGTATTTAGACCCTTCTGGTTCTTTTAAGAAGAAGAGCAAAACCTATTCTGTGTGAAGGTGCACATTTTTTCTTTACATAAGAGAAATCTGAAGCTCCCTATCTTCTATAAATTATGTTGACTGCTTTATCTTAGTAGAGACTAGTCTAGTTTCTCTTTTAAAAGAAAGGACCAAGTCTTTTCTTCGTAATGTGGCTTAAGACATTTAAGAAAATCCCACTGGCAGTAAGTGTTTAAAATCAATCTGCAACAATTTTGGTAGACATCAAGAAAACACTGCTTAAATAGTAGTCTTATTTTTATTGAGTGACTTTATTGCATTGCATTCAAATAGATTCTGTAGTTCTTATTTTTGCCAGAGCCCAGAAAATCCTGTCTGTATGTGGGACCCAAAAATCCTAATCCTAAATCCGTGTTTGTAAAGCTCTTCTAAAATTGAGCAAGTAGATAATGTTCATTGCCATCTTGATTTTTATCTGATGTGCAGGGTAAGCATGTCAATTTCTGTCTGCTACCATGAGGTGCTTTTCTATTCCTGAATCATTTGTTGCTGATCATGCAGCACAGTTTTGGAATGGTTTTGGATTTTAGTTTTTCTATCATTTAAACACTAGACCACATAGACTTTTTTGTGTGTGTGAGTGTGTGCAGATTTTGTGTGATTTTTTGGGGGGTATAAATGGTCCACTCTATAAAAGTTGAAATAATTTAACTTTGAAAAATCTGTAACTTATCAAAAATTCCAGTCATTTTGGTGATAAGGAGAGACCGCTGTTTTATGTGCAGATGATCTCTCATGATGATGATGAGAATGGTAGGTATCTTTCTCTTGGGTCTGTTTTCTGCCACTTCATTCCGATAAGCTGGTTTGTGGAGAGCTCTAGTCATGCCAAAGCCAGTGTGAAAACAAGTGGTAAAGTGCATTGTGGTATAAGGCAGAGGATGTCTCTGTCTTGCAGAATCATATCTTAAGTTCCTGGTAGGAGGAAATAGAGGATGTAACTCGATTGCCCTGAAACGTGGATATATGTACTTGTTAAGGCGTGTATTGCTGCATCTTGAAGTTTTTCAGCTGTGCTGCTCCAGTGCATCGTGAGAATTTACTGCTGTGAAATCTTGGAAAAAGTATGTTTAAGAAACTGTAGTCTTCTGTTTTAGCTGATCAGTGCTCTTCAAATTGCTAGGCAGGAGAAGGACCAAATATTTTCAAACTTTGCAGTGACAAATGTACATACAGGTAGTAACTCGAGTACTTGCAGCCTGTCAGATGCCGTGGGTAGGATCAGGATAAACCTGCCTGTCTCTTAGAATGACTGCAGTGAAGGCCTAAGAGTGTTCTGTTGTTATGGCTCTGGTGTTTCACAGTGATATTTGGAGTTTTGTCTTCAAATTTTTCTGCTTTTTCCTATTGCTTACAAGGCAGATGCACCAGATTGGGTGGTTATAATTTCTACATACATAACCTTTTCAGTTTACTTTTCATCACATTTCATATGCCTGAATCAGAGAAAATATGCTTGCTTTCTTTCTACTCCCCTGTCAGAGAGAGAAAACAGAGTTTATCTCTTCCAGTGGACCATAACTTTCACTCTTTACTGTTACCATTTGGCTGACCTCTTTGATCTGAAAAACTTTGTGTAAAGACAGTGGCAGCTTCCCAAGCAGCATACAGAAATGCTGATATTGGCCCTGAGCCCCATATCCAGTTAGTGTTCTTGCTGACTGTTCTGTCATCTTAGCCTTGCCCTTTGACCCTGGATTCTGCTTTTTATACAAGCAGGGAATTTAGAGTCCTTCAACTTTGCTGTTTTGTTTATTGCTAGAATGGGTAATTACTCTGGTTTCTCCAATAACGGGCTTCTCCCTATAGTATTTAGTTCTAGACTCTCCCCGTTTTTTCCTCCCGGTTTTCGTCCTCTGCATTTTCATTCCTTTCTCTGACTTTTCTCAGGGAAAAAAAGATGGGTCCTCCTTAGCATTGATACTGTGTGCATCTTCTGGTAGTAGTCCGGAGCAGCAATTGAAGCCTTGACACCTGGTTTTGCAAGAGGGCAGGGCTGACAGTTTTGTGCTGGGAGTATTTCAAGCTTTCTTGACTGTTACTGATGTTGCATGCCATCATTTGTGGCACATTTTAGTAATGAGATTTTCTCAGGCTGACGTCATAATTGTTACACTGTTTTCCAGAATGTTTCAGTATCATAGTGCCAAGTGCAGTCTTGTACATCTGATTGGTGTTAGGGTGCTGGTTTGTCTTCGCCTGTAGAGGAAGGCACCTATCTGTGTGGTCTCAGCATGAGGGCAGCATCCAGGAGTGTCATTTTGCTGAAGGGTTTACAAAGTAATACGTTCACTCAGAAGTTGATATTTTTACAATTATGTAAAAGTGCGTTTAATAAAGAAGTATCTTATGCTCAGAATGTTACAGTTCTTTTTATTCAAAGTATTAGTATAGTAAAACATTTAAAGACTAATTTACTGAAGGCTTTCTACTTTAACCCAAAGAACTGCCAAATATGTTGTTAACACTCTTAGATAAACTTAATTAGGGAAATTTGGCTGTAGATTTTTTATTAATAGTAGTTTGTGTTCAGTTGGATGGCATCAATGTGTTCTTATGAAGCTTCAATTTTCTAATAAGTGTGTTCCAAAGGAGTCTATGCTCTGGTGGTTCTGGAATGGTTAGTGAAGACACTGTTACTTGAAGTGGCTATAAATGAGAGTTCATGTCTTTGGGATTATTTTGGGACACTGAGTTCTTATTTTCTGATTCAGAAGTGCCTGATGGCCAAGCTGTAAATATTGAGGTAATAAAATGTTGCGATGTTTTCTTTAGAGAGATTTATCAGCTATGTTGGTGTAGTGCATATAAATGTTTGCATCACTGGTATGTATAACTTGTACAAACTTAATCTTTAGGTATTTGTTTAAGGGGTTGGGTGTGTGATAGGCTCTTCCAGGTATTGCTCAATAACGTTTTTGAATGTATACTTAATGTTTAGTGCCCTTTTGTATAATACATATAATTTACTGAGTGGTGGAATGCAAGGATATCCTGCATTCATCAATTGTAAGCGTTCTTACCTCTCTTCCCATTTTCCTATTAAAAAAAGCTCAATTGTTGAGATCTGACATTAGCACCAAGAGGAAATCTTCGTTGTAGAGAAGTTTACTTATCTTGCATCTCATTTTTTATTTTGATTTAATTTAACTTTTGTGCATACTCATTTTGGTTAAAAGTGATGTCCTTATAACTTACCTCTCTTGTACTTTTCTGTTGAGAAACTTATTTCAGGTGACAAAGTAAAAATGTATGAAAGATAAAGTGAGGACGAATCAGTGAATTTTGAATTCGCACATAAAACTAGGAAGACTAACTGGCTGTTGGATTGTGATTTCCATTTTCTCTTACTGTTACCATTTTCTTTATTACAGCAGGTAGTAGTAGGTAATATGAGTTTATGGAACTAGTTTTAGTTGTCAGACACTCGAAAGTTCTAATGATGCAGCAAAATGTATGTTTAGTTTGGGTTTTTGGGGGGGTTGGTTTGGTTTTTTTTAATAAGCAATTGTGTACATGTTATTATAGGCAAGTGTAAAGTACAGGTTAACATACATTTCACTGTTTATCCATTTTACTGGCAGAGAATATTAAAGATGACTGAGAATTTTTTTTGGAATAAAACCCAAAATTCATTATTCACCTTTCAGCTCATGAGTTGGCTGGGAAAAAATGGCTTTAAAGATGCTACCAAAGAAGGAAAATGTTTTAAAGTTTATAACACCACTGTTTAAAGAGCCATCAGTTTGATTAGTGTAAGAATTGAGAAGTACTCCCTTAAGTTCAAATGGTGTGTTGGAAGTTCATTACACTAAAGGATTCACTCCATGATCTTAGGCAAAGTAAGGTTTCTGCTGAATTCCACTTTCCTAAGTGTTGAATCTTTGTTCCTTAACATGATTTGAGAGTTCTGAGGAGGGACTTAGGTCACTTAGCTTGCCAATGTTTTTCCCTGACTTCCATCGTCATGTTTAATATCTTAGTCCATCAAGTGATGACATGGCTTTCTGGATGGGATTATTGCACCATTACATACTAAAAAAGTTTGCCTGCCTTCATGTAAAAAGGAATCTTACATTCCTGTGAATTTATCACAAATTTGTAATGTTTTCTTAATAAAAAGAACGTGTGCTTTAACAAGGTTTCAGAAACTGAATGGTCTTTCTTTGATTTAGTAAAAGAGTTGAACTCTGAAAAAGCTCTGCAGCCACAGTTAGGTACTTGAATTTACTTTGCAGAAGTGAGTTTGTTCCTGTCAGGAACAGATTGCTAACATTAGGCCCAAGAGTCGACTTAGATTTAATAGGAAAGAAAGAGACTGTTTTTTTATAAGGTACAAAAGGTCTCTAATGTTATGCCTTTATAGCCTTGTGAAGTTTCCTCATGCATTTTTATTATGAAATCTAGTAATATAGGTTATTTACAGAGCATTTGATTTTCACATCCTATAGTGAAATTTTGGCAATGCTTCACATAAAATATTTATCTGTGTGTTTTCCACGTGACCTGTGTTTTAAGTTACTGTATAGTATAGGTTTGTACAACAGGCTTGCCTTATAGTGTGATCCAGGAATCAGCATGAGTTCTTTGGTCATGCTTGGCATTGTTCCTGCAAGTTTACAGATTATTGTGATAAATACCGGGAAAGGTGATTTGTAATTTTTGTCCATTCCTAAGTGGTTATCCATGTATGAATTCTGTTGTATTCCTGAGGTAGTACTTTTCTTTGTATTAGTGTTTGACCAGTAGGTGTGCTGTTTAATCTGTAGGTGATCTATTGAATGCCTTCTGCTGCAGAAAACTAAGATCCATCTCTGTTATTGCTGTCCTTTATAAAAAGGGGGGGGGAAAAAAGCTCTTGCTTCTGAGTTGTGGATTATACTATTTACAGAAAGATAATAGGGAATACTAATTGAGTATGTTCAAGTAATGAATGTGCAGAGATGTTCAGATATTGAACTCACTGTGTTAAACACTTGGGTGATTAATTTATCATTTTTAGTTGGGAGGAAATATGCTCAAAGATGAATGCAAATTTTGTGCTGCTTTACACCCACAATGTTTCAGAGTATGCTTTTTAAGAGAAACCAACACTTGCCTTTTAACTGGCCTGTTTACATCATCAAGATATGCAAATAGTTGTAGGTGTGTGGTTGCTTTTCTGTGGTGGGTTTTTTTTTGTAGATTTTGTTTGGGTTGTTTAGGATGAAAAGAATCAGTAGGTGTTGATGAGACTTTTTTGCGGGGGTGAGGAGAACTCGCAGAACACGGTTCTATGATATGTGGTCCCATTTGGACCTGCTGCTGGGACTAGGAGTTTGTACTTGTCTTTGTTCTTACATCTACATCCTTGGTCTCAAAACATTTCCTCCTGACCCTTATGCCAATCCTGTCACCTTTCAGATAATTGTGATCTGTTCTGGCATGCCAATTTGACCAAAACCAACCAAACCCAAAGTATTTTGTGACATTCTACAATCTTGTTGAATTAAAATGACTTGGTGACAGATTTGACAAGCTTCAAAACTGTCAGAGAAGGTAATGGCTGTACAATCCAAAAGCAGAGAGCATAAGGGAGCAGTCAAAAGCAAGAGTAATGAGGCTGGAGGTCTTTGGCAGCAGCAAACTAGCACAGCTTAACAGTCCAAGGAATCATACTGACAGTCTCTTTTTTGGTTCTTGTCATAAATTCATGAACTACGGATTCTCTTTGGAAGGCTGCAAAAGTAGGGCACACTTGAAAGCCTAGTCAGCTTTGTTCTGTTCTAGCAGTTGGCAGAGTTAGTTATACACAAACATATGAATTATGTGAGTTCCCTCAAAAAATTACTGAAATGTTTGCAAATATTAAGGAATGAGACTGACACAGTGTAAAGAAACTACAGCACTGCAAATTCTCAACAGTTTTTTCAGCCTGAAAAATTTTGAGTTTTGACTTTGCCATTTGTCTTCTCAGGACTGAGAAGCATCCCAGCAGATTTCATGGACATGAATTCGGTTAAGCATAATCCTCTGCAAACTTCAGCTGTCACCCGTTGGTTCTTTAGGGGATGTATTTGCCATAGTATGCATTGTACTTGTCCTGGCTGAGCATAGTTTCTTTCTTCCATAGTAGCAAGGGCTTTTTTCATCTTTGTCTAACAGGGCATCTCATCATAGTGGTAATACTGAAGTGGTTTTACTGGTAATGGTAATACTGAAAATCTAGTTTTAATACTAAAAAAATTTATACACACTGCCATGGCTGGTATGCCTTACTTACAGTTCCCTCCAGAAAAATCAACTACAGATTATGTTAATTAGACAAAGAAAACCTTAGGGAATTATGCCCATGAAGACAAAGTACTTCTGAAGGAAAATTTCAAAATTTATGCAGCAGTTTTTTAGGGATTTGCTCAGTGAAACAGTCACCACCATCTCAGACGAGTTTAGGAATGAAAATCTTGTGACATCAGAGACCTGAGTAGCTAAAACAGTTTGTGAGTTGTTTTGGGTTTTTTTCCTATAAATAATTAGGGATGAGTTGTTTTGGGTTTTTTTCCTATAAATAATTAGGGAAGAGCTCAAATGAAATGTGGTTGTTCTGAGTTTGTGGTATGTGATTGTGAGCTCTGTGAAGTGCAGAGATCAATTGTATAGTTTTGTCATTGATGTCCTGTTTTTCAGAACGTCAATTTTTAGAAGTCTAAACCTATTTCTGTGGTCAGAAAAAAAAGTCAGAAGATCCTTATCCCCTACGCCCCCACATACCTATGAGTAACATAGTGACAGAGCTAATCAGGTTATATCATTGGGGATAATTTTAAAAAAGCTTTTAAAATCATCCCTGACACACATTCAATTAATCTTGCAAAATGAAGTTGAAAAGAGCCTGAGGAGAATGGTCACATGAAAGAAGCTAGCACATGTATCTTTGTTACATAATGTTGTAAGATTTTGCTTTTTTGAACTTATAGCAAAGCCTATAGCTCAATCATTTAAAATTAGAAGACAGTCTTAGTCCCAGTATAATCTCTGAAGACTGTTGAATTAGGTAACTAACGTTTTGGCATTTTTGGATGAAAGGTTTTGATGAATAGCTGTATTTCCATTTCCTTTAGGTGAGGTTTCTAAATTGAATTCAGCAAATACTGGGATATTAAAATAAGTAAAGAAGAAATTTGTTTTTCTTTAGAGTATTGTAAATATGGCTTAAGAATAACTTGCTGTGGAGTACTAAACTAATGCCTTTTTGTGTGAATTTAAATGTCAGGTGAGATGCAAATTGTGGAACATTGTAACTTCAATTTAATTTGGGATTAGTTAATTTAGTTTTTTTTCAGTCACCTCTTTGAAGTGACAGGGTCATATACATACTAGTACACATGAACGTTTGCTATAAATACTGTGTTTCATATAGTGAAGCGGTGGCAAGCATTGACATTAAAAATAACATGCTAAAAAATATGGGGGTTAAAGTGAGACGAAAATGCAAGAGCCTGAGCAAACAAGGACACAATTTCAAGGGGGTTGGAGGAATCTTATTAGAGAACTAAAACAGCAGCAGTGTTTTTAATTTCACGGGGAATATAACCAGTATTTAAAGCGAGGACAGGCATATTTACTTTTAAGACAATGAAAGCTGAAGTCCTAGCTGTGAATAGGTGATAAGAAATTACTGTCTTGTTATCATGCTTCTGGCTGTCCTGTGAGATGTTAACAATCCCTGGAATTCTAGGAATTTCTTAACTCTTCATCTGTTATGCTTGAAGGTTTCTAAACAATTAAAAAACTGCTAAATTAAGGTAATTCCTTTTTTCTCATACTATTATGTCATATATTTATTGCAGCCTGTAGGCATCTATGTTATCCACTCATATCTATATATAAAATAAACATTTTTTGTCACAGGGTTTATTTGTACTAAAGATTTGATTTGAAATGAGTACTCAAATGTATGCATAGTTGTAGCCTATTAATCTAACACATGGTGGGATGCTAGGATGGTATATATGTGTGCTGTTTTGGGGTGATGTGGGTGTCAGACCATTTAATGAGCTGTAGTGTTGGCTGTTTCTGAGAGTTCCCTTTTGAAACAGCTTTGTTCTTTTTTTTCAGGTTTTCACTAATTGCTGCAGAGACTGCCCTCTGCTGTGCTCCTCACCACAGTTTAGAGCTTGTCAGCACAACTGTGTTGGGGCTTTGTTGAGGATACAAAATGTGAACAGAACGTAGAGCCTAAATACTATATTGCTGAATTGTAAAATATGCTTAACTGACCTTGACAAAAGTCTTTTAAGTTTTTTTGTCTAGCTGTGATTTTTTTTCGTGATAAGCTTCTTGAAGCCAGCTCAAGTTTGTTTCTGTTGTCATTCCCTCTCACTCCAGCTGAAACTTTATTTTCCTCCCTGTCTATTTTTCATTTGATCTAAAAAGCAGAAATTAATGATGATGTGTAAGTGGTGGTGTATACTTAAAACAAAGGGAATTGTGGTATATAAGATGTTTATTCTTAGTCTTTTCAGCAATTGTTTTAAATCTCAGTCAACTTCGGAAGAATTTTAATTGTTTGTGTAGCTTAAAAGAAAAAAGTATTGATAAATGTAGTAGAAAGTCAGATTTGTTACAACTAGAGAAAGCACAGAACCACTCCACATGAAGCTATCATGTGAGTGGTTTGACCTGTGCTATCAATTTTAGCTGATTAGAGCTCGCTGTTGCTATACTAACCAAGGAAGGTTGCTGCTGATAGAACATGCAGCATGTGTCTTTCACAGTGAGATGGGCAGGAATTTAAATAAGCTGTAATTGTTCCCCCGCCTTCATGCAACTGCTGCAAAGGTATCTTGCATATATTTTACTGCAAAAGTGCAGTTGCTTAAAGGACGTCTGAATGAGGTGGCTGCTGACTGATGTGATGTATGTCTCTTATTGGTGCCTGTTTTTCATGGAAAGCACTTTGTTCATATCAGTTTTGGGAGTCGCCTTGTGTCTTTTGAAGTTGATCGTGTAGGCCCGTTCTTGAGCTGTGACTTTTTTGATAGGTGACATCGCATTAACAGATAAACAAGCCTAATAAAATTAAATGTCTTAAATAGACCACAGTTCTTAGGTGTAATACCAATGTGATACAAAAATGTGCTTATAATCTCTCAGGTTTGCAGTCTGAGCAATTTGTTTATACTGTTTGTAAAACTGGAATCTAATCTTAGCATCTGAATTTTCAGTTTCATCAATTTCTCTGTGCTTTAATGCTGCAAATTAACATTGCTATTGTTCTTGTACAAATGTAACCTAGAAACTGCTAACAATGAAAATTATGATCAATTTGAGGGTTTAGCCCTTTTTGCTGTTGATCCACGTATCTTGCACAGTTAAGTGAGCATGGAATGCTAAAACCTCTTGGCATGTCTGAGAGCCCTTTGAAATTCACATGTTGTACTGAGTTACTGTGCTTGACAGGTGTTATAATGAACTCTGTTTTGAAATTATTGAAACTAGAGTCAGCTGGATATTAAAGGAAGAGTTTGCTTCCAGTACTAGAGTCTATGCTAGAAAATCTAGTTAGAGGAAAAAAGAGTTTAAATAATGATATTAGACTGAAGAAACAAACCATACCAGAAATCATTTTCTTGAACATGTTGCAAAGCTAGTGTAAAGATTTGTTTTTCATTACAGATTTTTTTTTTTTGTAATTTGAAGAAAAGAAGTATCAAGTTGTCATAAATTTTGTAAGTTTTACTTATTTTTGAAAAACATCAGTCTGCTCCAGGCTATAACAATTATTTCAGGTACTATAAACAGTAGTAGGAAATATCTGTGAAGTAGTTTTTATCATAAACTCTAATCTTTAACTTTCATCAAGTAGTTGTGGTGAATTTTATGTGGTACAACATGGTTTGTATTGTATTTTCCTTTATGTAATTCCAAGTCTTCTAATCTTGTAGATTCACTGAAATAGCATTGAAGAAAAAATGGTGCCTAGGAGATGATACAGGGAAAGCTGGGAATTATTTTTTATTTTCCTACACTGAGCTTCCATTTGTAGAATTATTGAAGTATTTTACTTTGCTACTTTGTGATTTTTATGACTTAGGTTTTGCTTGCCTAGAATCTCAAGTACTGAGTAAAAATACCAGAAGACACACAATTATTTGAGCCATTATCAGTACATGGCAGAGATCTGTAGCATAGTTTTAAGCTCATATTTTATTAGTAGTTCAGATATCAGGAAACATCTTGTATGTGATTTTAATCTAATTTCTAATCCGCTTTAGCAACCTAGACTTTGTCTTCCAGTTGTTTTTAATTAATATTTTAAAATACCATATCTGTTGTAGTATATGGCTTTAAGCTGATGATAAATCCTTTGCACTGTGCTAATGTTTGATATAACTTCTTGTGTTTATATTAAAGTTACAAATGTAGGTTGGGCTTTTATACTCTAATCTGTGCCAAAACGAATGAAATTTCACTGGAGGTAAGCACTGAACTTCCTTGCAGTCATTCAGAATTTGCAGCTTTAATGAATTTTAAAAAGGGAACTATCAGGTCTAATCATACTTCTAGCACTGAAAGAATTTTAAACACTACTGAAATGTAACACAAAACCTCAGCCTCCAGAAAATGTCATTTTTGCTCTTTGAAAGTTGCTGAAGCAAAACAAATTTAATTTTACTGTACAGAATTTGGTTGTTAAAGCAATTAGGATTGCTATGCACACCAGCCACAGTCCCCAGGAAGCAAGTGAAAACTTAAACCATCTTACAGCACTTCTGTTTCGATCCCTGTCAGTACATATTTTATACAAGCATCTGCCTTGCACACCAAGGTGATTGCATTTATGTATGTTAATTCTTTTACAGAGCTTTTGGGGTCTGTGCATTGTTTAGTGTATTCAGGGTGTTAAAAAGGCGATAGGAGCCTGATGTTGTTAGCTGTATGAAGAATGGTGGCTTGTAAAATACAGTATTTTTGAGAATAGTAAGTATAGTTAGCAAGACAGTATTTGTGGATTTTTCTTTAATTTTGCTGTTATGAACTTACATCAGAAATATGGTTTGTTTGCTGTTCGTAATTACTTCCCAGTCAGAATTTTGTATGATGCCCGATGGGGACCAGAGTGAGAAGTGCTCTTTCTTAATCGCTGTACTAACATTATCAGTTTTTAGAAACCTTTCTCTGGAGGCCAAAAATAAAAGTAATCTGTGAAGAAGAGACTTTCATATACACTCTCCAGGACTGTATTGGTAAGACTTGTGATACGAAGTTGGACAGAGAGAGTCATAAATCTGCTTTATTTGGAAAGCTCTATGTCTCATGTGGAAACACTGAGATTCCCCAGTTAGATATCAGCAGTTCAAAGCAAGATGGTCAAAGCCATGACTTAACCCTATTAAACTTTGAGCAATCAAACTCTGTGTAACAGACACTTATACATATCTAGAAAGTATAGAAACTGCTACTACCAAGTTCTGAAGTGGAAAGGAATTCTCTTAATTACAAATGTTATTATATAGATTGTACATAAGAAGTAGTAAAAATTAGTGTTACTGAGTAAGTCTGTAAATTTTCCTCCATAGTACTGAATATTAATTTGGCAAAATAAGCTTCTCTTGAAAATCTGTTTTATTGGATAATCCGCAATTTGCAGAGAACAGACTTGGTGTAACTACCTTCCCTTATTGTTGCTATCATGGAATTTTTAAAATTGCAAAAAAAACCTTCAAAAAGAAAAGCCAAGAGAACCGTTTCTGGAATTATTCATCTTAAGACTTGATGCCATGCATATTGGTTAAAATAAAATTTTCTGTTCCTGGTACCTCCCTTAAGCTGAGTCTTATTTTTAACCTCAGCTATACCACACCTTAATTTGAGAACCAAATTAAAGATTTTATCAGTGTAATATTTTACATTTTGCATCCTTAGGACCGTTGAGGAGAGGGGCTTGAGAGCCGATCTCATTTTTTTCCTTACGTGTTTATTTCATTTGTTGCAGTTGGGCAATAGCATTTTTCCAGAGCAATTGGAGATGAGGATTTGTGATGTCTGATGCAGACTTGAGACAACAGAAAGGAGAGGGGCTTAGATTTGGAAGGGGTCAGCTGTTATCAGAAGTTCTTTGATTAAAGGAAGTTGTTCAGCATTCCAGACTTGCAGCATGCCTATGCTTTTATGGATTACCAGCTAGTTACATCTAGGGGTCAGGTTTTTGTGCAGTTCGTTTGATGTTTCCGTAACATCAAATTTTAGGCTGCCAGATAATCTGATGTGTTGTACCATCTCTTGTCTAATCTGAGTGTGATTCTTTTGCTGTACTGTTCATTGCTAATTTCAGAAGTACCTAGCTTTCTGGGACACCAGAAATATTTTTTATTAAAAATTCCATCTTAATTTGTCATTGTGGTTTTCTGACTGTTGCTGGTAACGTGTGACTGCAAGAGAGCTGTCATTTTCTGTAGCTCTTGTTTCTATTTTACTTGATTGACTCAGATCTTGAATACCGAAAGTAGGCAGCTATTATCACAGGTGACTTAAATGTCTTGGTACCCTGTTCAAGAATTTATATGTCCTTTGTGTCTTGAACACAGTTTATACTGAAAATGTGAGCAGTGTTACTAAGGTTCCCTGTTAATAATATTTGCTCCCAACTATATTTTTGTTTCTTGTCTTCATATTACTAAACTAAAGAGATTTTAAATCTTCTCACTGTAAATACAGATATATGAGGTTTTGGTGTACCATTTTTGTAGCTGGTACCTTTAAATTTGATAGAGGCTATGTAGCTAATCCCACTGTAAATATTCTTGACCAGTTTTTAAGTATTGGCCATCAACTCAATTTTCTGGTGATTCTTCCTGATTAGGATTCATTAGAGAGTGTGATATCATTTAGCTTACACATGATTGAGTGCAAAGGTGTGTTTTACTTCTTGCAGGTCCTCACACCCTGGTTTTGACTTTTTTAGTGCTGATTAAATGAATATTATTCATCCCCTCAAATTGTTTCAGCACCTGTTGGTTGTACCCTATGGACTCAGGAATGTGAGTTTTCTTTCAGCTTCAGAGTTGAAAAGAGATGAATGTATCTGTGAAAAGGCTCGGTGTTCAGACAAGCTACAGCCAGTACAACTTGAATTAAAAAGAATTTGAATTACCTTCCATCCACAGTTAAATTAGTGGTCTTTGCAATTTTATTGTTCATAATGAGGCTTCCTTTTTGGGGATTGGTATTTCTGTACAGAGAAGTTGCCTTTTCAGAAGGGGAAATGTAGCTTTCTGAGGATCGTTTTGCTAAATTTTTATCCACCTTTCTCTGAACTTCAGAGAACTTTTTTTTAAAGTGGTGCTTTATATAACCCTGTCTAAATGCTAACTTTATGTGGCTTTGTTCTTTGAAAAGCTGTTCTAAGTTGGGCACTACCTGGAGGCTTTACAGGCACTAAGTAATTGTGGGTTACTTGCAGTGCTAGCCCCAGTACTGAGCAGTTTTTGATCGGCTTTCTTTGCCTAGGTTTTTTTCTGAATGTGTGAACGTTGAGCGCTGGATGTTGAGCGTATCAGTGGAGTGCAATGAAGTGTCTTTTAAGGGCAAAAAAAGAATTTTTACTACCACAGAAATCCTTTAATTTAATTTTCTTCTTGGGAAGATTTTAGTAATAACTATTTTAGTAGCAGGGGCTAGACAGGAAACAAGTAAAGGAAATAGTGTTGTTGTTGCTGTATGCTGTGTGCTACTCCTCATCAAAATGAAAAGCTGTACATATTTAGAATTGCAAGCTGGCAAAAACTTGTGTAGGAGTTTTTATTGCTGCTCCTCCCAAAGAGAACTATAGACATTTAATTTTCAACTTAATTACAACATAAGCATCCTTCCCTTCCTCCTCCAAACACAAACATTTGGTATAAGAATGTTGGTGATTTGGGGTTTTGGTTTTTGGGGGTTTTTTTCTGTCTTGGTGTTTCCAGTGTGTAATAAAACTTGGAGATATTTCCTATTATTTCCTCTCAGTAAATTTAAAAAAAGAAGATTAAAAAGTAACTTGGAATATTAAGTCTATTGGTAATATGGTACGCAACTATTTGTTAATGTTATGACCTTTTAATTGAGGATAACATATCACTGACAGAAAGGCAATGTGGTATAAAACACTGTTACATGTATTTTATTTAAGAGATGAGTAGTTATATTTATCAGAACACCTAAGCTCTTTAGCCTGAATCATCAGGAATAAGAAAGCAGATTAAGGTGTGTGTAGTATAGTGGAATGTCATACTTGACTGTGGAAATTAATTATTATTCTCTGTCAAGTCTGTATGTCTGTACGCCCACACAAGGATTTTTACTCTTGTATTTAATCCTTCCTGCTTTAATGCATACCTATAAGGAAGTGTTAGGAGTTGCTGCTAACCAGAATTGTCCAACCCTTGTCCTAAGACTTTATCTCTACTTGGAATTGTGTAAGTGCAGCTCCTGTCTGCTTTAGATAGTATCTTATGAAGGAACTATGTCAGACCTGCCTTCTCTGAACCCAGGAAGCAATGTTTATATAATTTATAAACAATAAATGCAAATATCTTTGCTTGTGTTTAGCATATACTCAACTTCTTACGAACACGTTGTTTATAACAAGTTTTTCATATTTAGTGTTTGTCAGATTGTAAGCATGGTTTCTGTTGGAATTTTTAAGAATGAAAGAACAAATTAAAACTTGAGTGAGAGCTCTCAGAAAACTGCTTATTTTCAATTGTTTTAAGTGCAGAATCACCATGGTTTTGGCTGGGGAATACAAGAGATTTTAACATCAGTTTGAACAGTGCTCCTTTTTTAACGTGGGCATCTGAAGTCTACCAAAATATGTGAAACAGATTTGTGAGGATTCTGTCGTTCTTAGTAGGGGAAGAATCACTATGTATATTTGGATGAAAAGTTCCATTGTTCTGATACCTGGGGACCTTAGGTGTTTGCTTATTGGTCCAATTACTCACTAATTTCTTTTCTTTTGAATATCTGCCATTAGATTTTCCTCCTGGATGCCTCTTCAAGCGTCTTGTGATGGAAGGGAAATATTTTTGAATTTATAATGGATTTTACACAGTATCGTACCACAAACTGGCCTAATAGCAGCATTTTGGTTTGAAGAGCATAAGCATAATTACAAATAATCATGACAACTTCTCATATGAATGGACATATCACAGAAGATTCTGACAGTGAAGCAAAAAATGTGGACCTTGTGTCTGCTGAGGAGCCTCAGAAGCACAGAGAAATGGCTGTGGATTGCCCTGGGGACTTGGGCTCCAGGATGATGCCCATGCGGCGGAGTGCTCAGCTGGAGCGAATCCGCCAGCAGCAGGAGGACATAAGGCGCAGGCGAGAAGAAGAGGGAAGGAAACAAGAACTGGACCTTACTGCTTCCATGAGGCTAAAGAAACTAGCACAAATTCCTCCAAAAACTGGAATAGATAACCCAATATTTGACACAGAAGAAGGAATTGTTTTGGAGAGTCCTCATTACACTGTGAAAACACTAGGTAGGTAAAATGCAATGAGTGGGCTAACGGGGTTAAGATTTATTTGATATTAATGCTCTTTTAGGCCACTGAAAACCTAATTTAGCTAATTTTTCATAAAAAGATTTAAAGTCTCCTGGTCCTTTAGATTTGTGGTGGTTTGGGGTTTTTTTATTTAGCCAAACATGAGGCTATGTGCCTCAGCATATGGCTTTTCAAAACTGATCCATTTGGGGAACAGGTAATACCTTGTGGATAATAACTAATTCAGTCAGTGTCTCTATCTTCTTAAGGCTGGGGAATACCATGTAAGTAATACCCAACTTTATGATGTTTGATGAACTGTAGACCAGAATAAGGAATGAATAAACACAGACTGTCATTTAAAATAAAAATGCAAGAGTTGTTTATACTTTAAAGAGAAAAATGCTGGTGTTTTTTTCCCATTCTGTCTTGCATTATCAATTGCCACCTAATATAAATGTCATGCCAGTATATCTCTTAAAGTATTTGGTGTTGATAACTAAAATCTGCTTACACATTGATGACAATGTAATGTTAATAATTTTTAAAGAAATAGATGCTGAAATTTTTCATTTCATAGTGTCATTGTTTTAACTACACTTGTTTAGAGAAAGTTTCTTATCTTTCTTGTTTAAACATAAGTATTTTAAATAAAATGTGGTGTGTCACTGGAGTGAAAAAGACGCGCTGGGAATTTGTGGGAGTCCAGTTCAGATTTCCAAATCCATACCTGTTCAGAGATACAGATTGCTTTAAAAAGGCAGCCTTTTTTTCTGAGCTGCTCTAAAGTTCTTGATAATTTTTTTATATTGGCTGGTAGTTGAGAACACAGAGTGAAAAATAGCTATGAAATTGCTAATTTCTTCTTTTTTACTTCATCTCTAGTATTTATGTGCCCAAGCAGCAATTCTGCTAAAGACGTTTCTCTACTCCATAACCTCTGGTAATCCTTATTGTACAAATCCCTCTTTAGGAAAATTTAGATTGAAAGGGTCATCAGGAAGTCATCCTGTTCAACCTCCTGTGGAGAGCAGGGTCAGTTACAAACAAGGCTGGTGTACCTTGTTTTAGTGCATGGCTTGTCAGCTGAGAGATCTCTTTGTAAGAAGGAGATTCTGTACTTAACTTTATGAAGTGTGAGGTATTTGGTTGTAAAATTCTTTCCTTAGAGGGAACACAAAGCAGAAGATACAAAAATGGATGTCAAACAGTAAAAGCGACTTCGGTTGGGACTTGCTTAGCCACAGTGGCCAAAAGCTGTGAAGACTGGCTACTGGAGGAATTGGAAACTGAAACTAGAGAAGGGAGGAAAGAGTGACTTGGAATTAGAAAGCAGGGGCTAGGTTTCATGCTGGAGGTGGTGAGATCTTGGAGGGAGGATTGGTGAAAACGAATGGACAAAGCAGCTACCTGTGGAAGCTACTAGGGATGAGAAGTGAGTAACATGCATCAGTCTGACATACTTGAGAACCAGTTAGGAGTTAGTGTAAACTGAAGCTGTTTGAACAGGAGAAATAACAGTGAAGAAATTGCTGTGATGACAAAAGGTGGGTTCTAAAATCTCTCAGTGGGGAATTCAGAAGTATACTGGTTGTGGGAGAAGCTGAGGGATTGTCAAAGACAGTATTTGTGAAAAGCTGGAAGAGGAAGCTATTTTTGGCTCAGCAAGAATAGAAGATGGGAAATCGGTATTGAATGGAACCTAGGATTCTTTTAATACTAGGTGTAAGAAGAGAAATGCCAAACATCGGGGACAAGAAGATTATAGAGGTGTGTGTGTGGAAAGAGATAAATTAGGAAATAATACATGGTATGAGGTGCATCTTGAAGAAAAATTACTTGGTGACTTTGTCCACCTTTTTAATCAAAGTTTGGGTCTTGTCATTTAGATCAGTAAACTTAGATTTAAGAAGAGAGGATTTATAGTTCAGCATTCCATGAGCCAGCAGTGCCTTTGTGGCCAAGACCAATGGGATCCCAGGCTGCGTTAGGGAGAGCATTCACAGCAGGTCCAGGGATGTGCTCCTGCCCCTCTACTCAGCCCTGGTGAGGCCTGACCTGGAGTGCTGTGTCCAGTTCTGGGCTTCTCAGAACAAGAGAGACAGGGAGCTCCTGGAGCAGGTCCAGTGAAGGGCAATGAGAGCATCTCTTTCAAGGAAAGGCTGTGGGAGCTGGTCCTGTTCAGGCTCAAGATGAGGTGACTGAGAGGGATCTCATCAATGTCTGTCAGTATCTGAAGGGAAGGTGTCACAGGATGGATCCGGGCTCTTCTTGGTGGTGCCAAGCAATAGGACAAGAGGCAATGGGCAGAAACTGATGCACAGGAAGTGCCACCTGAGCACGAGGAAGAACTTCATTAGTGTGTGGGTGACTGAGCACTGGACAGATCGCCCAGAGAGGCTGTGGAGTCTCCCTCACCAGAGATATTCAAGAACTGTTTGGATACAATCCTGTGCCATGTGCTCTAGGATGACCCTTGCTTGAGCAGGGAGATTGGATGAGATGACCCATTGTGGTCCCTTCCAACCTTACCCACTATGTGATTCTGTGATTAAGAGTAGCTTTTGATTATACTTAACTATGATGTTGAATTTTTCCAAACATAGGAAAAATAGTTCTAAATAAAATGCGGTGGTTTTTTTAACCTACGTAGTCCCTAAAGAATCTATTCACTCACTAGTGTTGTCAAAAAAACGAGATTAAATTTAATGAAGTGCTTCTGTAGTAGCTTGAACTCTTGTAAAATTTTCTTCTACACTTAGACATGTCCTTTTTCCAGTTTCTGTGTTAATCTCTCTAACATTTCTAACACAGTATCTGGCTCTTTCCCTCTTTCCACTTTTACTGTTGAGGTTAGAGTGCTTAGTCACATTCACAAATCTCTGAGATTAGTTAGGAAAACCGCAAATAAACCTGAACAGGTGCTAGTGAATTACAGAGATGTTCAACTATCCTTCTTTGGTATTTTTTAAAATACTGATTTTAATTTTGCTTTGTGTGTGTGTCTGTGTTAATCCATAGAGTTTCTCCTGAAGATACACCTTTTAAGTAAGAATATTGACCAATGTGCCTGTATTTTAGTTTCGAAAATGTTTTGTAAGTGCCAATGTCTAATTTGGTAGATCCTTGCCAAATCTTTAATGTCTTTATCATCATAAAAGAAAGCAGACTAGATTAAAGAAATTGGAATTTATATATAAAAATAAAGCAGGACGCTTAACCAAAAGAATTTTAAAGGACATGTTTGTTATCAAAACAGTATATGATTTAGACAGCTGTTTAAATGGAAATAATGGAAATAATTCTCTGCACGTAGCACATGTGCATGTAAGTATTTACTACCTTTTTCACAGCAATATGCTTCTATAAAATGCAGACTTTTTCTGTTCGCTACAATTCATTCAGCTAATTATTTAAATGAGTAACTGACATTTCGTGGAAGTAAGCCTTTCTGAAGTAAGCCCTTCCTGGCTACAGTGATGATTTGTTTTTTTTTTTAAACTGCCTATTTTTTGCTTTTATACCTTGGCCAAAACTTATTTATAAATATGTTGTAAATAAACTTTCTGAAATACTGTTTTATCCAAAGCTACTTTTCCTAGCCGTGTGATCCAAGTTACATTTGAAGCATTAAAGTGCTAGTACCAGCACATAGATTACTCTACAGAAAAGTTTAGGAATGAAGACATTGGTGCTGACATATAATAAAGCCTATCTTCTTAAGCTTGCTCTTCTTAACTTTTTGTTTAAGGTGATAAAAAACATCTATTTTCTTTTCTTCATTTTCTAATCTAACATGTTAAGCTGTGACTGCAGGTCCTCCCCTGCAGTTGCATACTTTTGCCCTGGCAGTCTTTTGATTAATGTGTATATCTCACAGTGCTCAGTCACATTCCAGCCATTTCATAGTCTAATGGAAAAAGGCTGCAGCACTTCTTGTAAAAGACGGCTTGACAAAACCCGGTATTTGATTGCTAATTGATCTGCAAGTAAAAATGGACTTGTTCTGCAAAAGAACCCTGACTTTTCTGTGAGTAAATGCAGATGCTGGTCTTACTGAACTTTTTTTCCTTCAAGACAACCCTTTTAATAGGATATTTCTGGAGATGGAGTCTTTTGTTACCTGCCGCTTCTTAAAATTATTGTTACTTTAAAAAGACCAAAACCAACAAAAAAAGAAAACCAAACCCTGCACCCAAATCTCATCTGTGATTTAGACTTTAGAAGCAGGAACCTAAAAAGAATTAGGCATGTGTAAAGCCAGATTTGTTTGTTGTTTTATGTGTATGGATTTTTATTAAACAAGTGGCTAGAAAATGGAGTGCTAACTTTTGAGGATTATTTCATTTCACTCCTTTCAAGCATTTTTTCTCTTTTGTAATTGTGTTGAGATGGGTATTTGTTTGCCTTTTTGTGGTAGGGGGAAATCACTTGGTATAAAGCTTTGGCATCCAGCAGATGAAGCCTCAGTGTAGAAGGGAATTATATAGGGAAGAGAGTACTGTGGTACTTTGTAAGAAAGGGCAACACAGAAGGAACTAGCAAAGGGCTGAAAAGAAAATATGTAAAGACATCTAGGAACAGGATGTCTTTTTTATAGATGCAGAGTAAGATATCTGTCTTTCTGTATGAATCTATATCTTACATGCAACATGTATTAGAATTGTGTGTGTATATATGTGTGTGTATTTGAATTTTCAGATATGTAAGAGAAAGTTCAGAAATAATGGACTGAAATAATGCATAGGAAGGGATAAAAGAAACAAGGTTCTTCCCTAACATCTCACTGCTTTTTGATTACAGTAACCGTAACAAATAGCAGAACTTTGAGTTGGTATGTTTTTTAACCAAGCAGGTATCAGTAGGAGCTGTACAGTAACATCTGTTTTACTCACTTTTTTTCTTTGTGCCTGAAAATAGTGCACTTCCTCAGACTTGGGAGAATGAGTTGAAGAGATACCTCAGTACTCTGCATTCTCCACTAGATGAGAATTTTGCCAGCTGCCAATGTCCTATTTAGCAAATATTCTCACTTGTGGAGTGTTCTTTAGCCTTCTCTCCAAATGGCATTTCTCCCAGTGTGATAAGCAGTATATTGTGTATACAGTTTCCTAGTGAGACATTGGCTTCCTTAATTAGTGTTGTGAGCTGTGCTGGATATCACCAGTGGAATATCCTGCACAGCCAGTATCCAAGCTTTCTGTGCAGCTTTTGTCCTACTGCCCTTTGTTTCCTTGGTGGTTACAGGAAGAAGCCCTTGACCTTTGGTGGGTAGGATGTTTTTAGCATGTGTGAAATGGTTTTGGAGGGGTTTTTATTACTTTTTCTTATTGTCCTGCAGACAGTAAAATACAAGAGTAGTAGCCCTGGCTTGTTTGTTTCCTTTTATGATACAGAAGACTAACTTGCAAACTCAGACTTGACAGCTTGTATGTCGGTATGGTTTATCCAAAATTAAAACAATTAAACTTGCTTGAAATGCATATTTTATTAGGCTTTATGGTTTTCATGTGCCCATTTATCAACCATTTTTTATGTTGATCTCAAAAATTTTAAGTCTAGGCTTGTGTTCAGTGTACTGATGAATTTGTGGTTAAAAATATGTAAGGGAAACTTGTATCCATATTAGTGATCGGTATCTACTGTGATCTTTCATGTAAAAAATGCAACTTAGCTGATAGTGTTCCTAATTTTATTAGCTCATAATAAATGAATGAAGGTTGCTAAAACTATAAAATTATTCTCCAAGCTGGTATTTTCGTATCAGTAAAGAAGATTGATCTCAGTATCAACTGACAGTTTTAAAATTTGGGGTTTTCTTTCTTGTTCATTTTTTTAAAATACAGTTCAAAAGTTCTAGCTTACTTGAATTTATTAAAATATAAGATAGCTGACCAGCTTCTTGTGGCTGAACAGATTTTTTCATGTAACGTGTGAAAACATGTATGTTATTTCAGGCTCGAAACATGCATTGTTTTTCTGTCTGCTTCAGAATTTCTTGCCTGGGTTTCATTCATATTCCTTGTTTTAGGTGGTTTCTCAAGTACTTAATTTTGAAATGTGGCCTGTTTGGCAGAAATTTGGTTTGGTTTAAAATAATGTAAAAGTCTTTAAAAAGCACTTGTAAAGCGTCCAATCAGTTCTTGAAACTCAATAATGTAATGTATAGTATTCTGCAAACATATAGAAACTGGTTATTAAAATTCGTTCAATTATTTTACTGCCCAGGCAGAACTTATATTCTTGTAGGTAAGAGATGTGGACTTCTTTTTGCTGTAGATAACTTTCTCAACTTATAGATGTTCATAGATTACATTTTTAAATTCTTTTTATTTTAATGTGCCAAGACCGAGCATAATTTTATGTTTATAAACTGAGTGTAGTTTACTTACCAAACATTCATTCCATAAGTAAGCAATATATAGTTGAGATACACAGATATCTACCATATATGGTAGATACACACAGAAAGGTGAACCAAGGAATCAGTGAATATTCAGTTCATCAAGATGAGCTTAGCAATAAAGCCTTACTGCTCTTACTGACTTGGGAACTTTTTTTTTCTTTTTTTTTTTTTACTCTTTTTATTCAGTTACATTCTGCTACATAAAAATTGGAATAATGAATAACTAATGAACTTGTATATATCACTGCTAGTTTAAAAACTGAACAGCAAAAAAAATTTTGTATAACTCTAGATATTACTTAATTATCATTTTTGTTAACCTATATCTTATTTGTATTTTGTTATTTCTTACCTAGAAGTGGAAGAACTGTTAAATTCTCTTAAGCATATCCAGCACGTTTTGGTAGACCCTCAGAGTCAAGAGGATATCTCGCTCATTTTACAGCTTGTTCAAAATACCGACTTTCAGAATGCGTTTAAGATCCACAATGCTGTTACAGTGCACATGAACAAAGCCAGCCCTCCATATCCTCTCAGCTCCAATGCACAAGAACTAGCACAAGAGGTATGTACAGTATGCATCCCTGGGATATACATGAAACCTGTAATCATAGCTGCTGTTGAAATACGTACTTGTCAAGCTTGTCTGAGTGACTGAGTGTTGAATATGAAAGGGGTTATAATAATCACTGATTGGAAATCTGGAAAAACCGGATACAGCAAACTGTAACCAGAAGAATATTTTGGGGGTAGGAACTCCCTCTTCAGCAGGGATAGATATGTAAAAGAGAAGGTACTATGTTTAAACATAGGAAAAGGGAGTGGTTGTGACACTCTAACTCCCTTTCCGTTGGTATTCTTTATTTCAAGCATTCAGGAATTGTTACAATTCTCTCTTACTGTGACTTTCCTCTGAATTGAGCCATGGTTCTTAGATTGGGAGGCATCTCTGAAAATACAAGCATACTGGAAATAAGCATTCTGCTTTAAACTGAGCAACAGATCCCTTAATACTTAATTTCAGTGTTTTAATTACTGCTGTGATTAAACGTTTTTTTGTCTGACAGATGCCAGCTCTTTTATAAGATCTGATACTTTTTTCAGAAATTGTTAAAATACTCTGAGGGGTCCCTCAGTAACTTCTGTCACAGTTTTCCATGGCCTGGTGCAAGTATGTATTGTAGTGAAGTGTGACTGCATCTTAGACCAATATATGTTTGTTAGCCTTGACCCAGGCAGCTCGAATACCAACATCAGTGCAAGCTCAGCACTGTAGTGTTCAGCAAAGCCAGATCCAGGGGCTGGTGGGTAAAGGCACCCAGCAAACCAAACTGACTTGGGTATATGAGTAGGAGTATTTCAGTATGGCAGCACGTGGTGGGTGTTGGTGGGGTTTTTGGCTTTGTTGGTTTGGTTGGTTTACTATCTGGTTTTCTTTCTCCCTGAAGCATTTTTTTTCAACAGTTTTTTCCACTCTCCTTTCTTTACTAGACTTTAACCTTGTAAGCTAGCAGCACTGTAGCAAGCTTGAAGTTCTCTTGCAGAAGAAATTACTGACTCTTGAGGGATATAATTTAAACATAATCTAAAGGTGCAGGTGCTGATTAAACTTCATCTTAGGATTTTCCTGTTTGGGTTTGTTGGCAAGACTGTGCCAAAAGCAGGTGGAAGTACTTAAGAATATTCTGTGAATCTGTGAAAACTTTTAATCAACCCACTGTAATCATATGTTTGCAGTATATGTGAGCTTCCCTCTGGGCTTGCTTATTCATCAGTCTGTAGCCTGCTTCGAAATCCTCACTAGGCTTCTTCTGTGTCTGTGAGTCTGAAGGAACCTTTTCAGTTACCTTCCATTTGTAAACTACTCCCCCAAACATCCACTTTACATAGGCCTAGTTTAGGATTTCATTTAGATACAAGCCAGAATTTTTGAACCTCCTTTTATAATACAGGGTGTAACAGATGTAACCCTTAAGAAAGCTGGTTCTTCCCCTTCATGGATATGATGACCTTTTATTTGCTACTTAATAGAAATTTCCAATAAGAAAATATGCCTAGGAAAATTCTTGGTCTATTTCCACACTTTTTGCGTTTCTCCCCATTTTTCGCTACCCCTTACCTTTCCAACATATTCTTCTCTTTTTTTCAGGTGATTTGGTAAATCTTACAATCAGAAGGTGGTGCAAAGCCAGTTTTGTGTCTCTTACCAGTCCATGAAGAAGGTTAAACAAAAAGAAAATATTTCATTAATCCAGAATTTTTAAACCAGCACAATTTGATCATTATCCATGAGACTATTACATAAAAGACAAACGTATCACTGCACTCATTTTGACTCTTCATCTCCCATCCCTGTCTTGGCCAGCCTTGAAATTCCTGAAAACTCAATATATTGCAAATGTCTGTTCCCATTTTCAGATGTAATCTAGTTTGTCAGTGATTCAGCTTCTTGTGTATTTAAGTGACTTGTATTTTGCAATATGTTAAATAACATCCTGAAATGATAGAGCCAGAAATTCAGGACATGTATTTCTGTGTCTGACAGAAGCACCTCGAGAGGATACCTTGAGGCCTCCATTCACATCACTCTGTACTTCCTTGTCTTGCCTGAACAGAAGATCTTATGCTTGGTCTTTCAGATCTTTTATTCATTTTGGAAAGGTTTCTGTATTTGTTATGGTAGCGGTATGGGAGGAAATTATTTCTGCTTTAGAACAGTTGTTGGTGGTTTTGTTTTGGTTTTTAGGGTTTGTTGGTGTGGGGTATTTTTTAATTAATCCTGACAATGTGTTTATCTTGCATGCCCAAGTTTTTTCTTGTACTCTTATTTTTGGTTGTCTTTTACTTTTTCTACCTCTAAGCATAGGCATGGGAAACTCCCCCAAAAAGCAGCTCATTTACTTACTTCAGGGTGTTTTTGAAGAGACACTTGCAAAAGCCTGGATTTAAGATACTGATAGCATCTCGATGATAAAAGCCAGAAGACATCACAAGAAAGAAAAATAGCAGATACATGCATAACATTAATTTTAAATAGCAGGTAGTGCGCTGGTGCATATTTTAGTGCACAGGTCATGATGAACAGTGTGTAACTCCGAAACTGTCTGGAGTGTGTGCCCCAGTTTAAAGCTACAGACATGTTTTGTTTGAGGCTTTATACTGTGGAAGAGAACATCTCTAACAGGAAAAGGCATTTTACAACACAATTTCACAATGCAACATGAAACGGTCTCCCTTTAAAAAAAGTAGTAATTAATATTATGTAGGTTTTCTAAATTTTCCAGTCCTCTTTAGGAAATTCTTAAAATTGGTAGTATACACGTACCGTTAACTTTTCCCACCAATTCTGATAACAAGACACTAACAACTCAAGATTTTTCTTTTCTTTTTAAGAAACTTCAATTGAATTAAAAAGGTGGAATGAAGCACTTGAGCTTAAGGAATTTATTTGAGAAAGCTTATCTTCATGTAATGAGGTGTACTCCAAGTCTCAAATAAAAATAGCCAGTAAACATCAAGTGTAATTAAATTGATTTTAAATCCATTTAAACTTCACCAAGATGGGGGCAAGGATTATGGCAACATGGTCTGAATCTTGACCTTGTAAGAATATTTGATACATCTTTCAAGACAGTTTATAACTTGGCCTGTAACAGCTCATACCAAATACCTTAAAGACGTTTTTGCTATTAAATATATTTAATAGGCTCAATTTATATAGACTATGTTCCTAAATGTTTTGGACTCGATACTGTTTGCTTCTGCAAAATCAGACAAATAAACCAGATCAGTACTGTTGAGGGGGTGCACTGGAAGCTCCTAACTTCTGGTGTAAGTGCACCAGAATGTGTATGTAGGTTCCATATGACAGTCCTGCTCACCTGCCAGTAAACAACAACAGAATTTTGCAGGTCCAGTTAATTTCTGTATGTTTAATATCACTCCGGCACATGCCTCCATCATACATGCCTACAAGTTGTGGTGTGTGGAATGAAACCAAATTGATAGCTTCTGGGGGGATTCTTGAACTAAAGTTAGCATGATTAACAATAAAAACTAGTCTGGAGAGTTAAGAAAATACAGTTATTGCCACGTACTCAGTGTGCATTGCTTATGCTATATGTAGTGTGTCACTTCTGGAATGACAGGCTACTTCAAATTTCTTAGTCTGATAAAGCTGTGGGATTCATTACCATGAGTTACAAAGGACTCTAATATGCAGCACTACTGCTGTAATTAGTGGTGTATAGGGCAGCCTGAAGCTTTCCTAGAGCTTCATTAAATAAACAAAGGAGAGCTGTATCTTTTTTCTTAAAGAGGGGGGTATATTAACATTTTGAATAATCAAATTATTCAAAGCAGAAATTCAACTTGAATAAAGGATGTTTACTGCACACAGAGTAACTGGTTGAACCAGATTGCTTTCTTTTCCACTGTCAAATCCCCAACCTCTGACCTTGGATTCAGAAGATTGTGTTCCTTGCAAGACTTCCAGGTTTCTTTCTGAGTAGTTTTTCCTATAAAAAGATCATAAAGATTTGATAAATAAGGCTTTGAGGCTTCTTGTGGCTTCTTCAAGAAAGGAATTCGAGGTCCCTTGAAAGCTAAAACTTAAATAAACTTCTATGAGAAAGTCTTTTGTATAGAAGAATCTTTTCTTTCAAAACAGAGGAGAACTTGTCAGTGAAATATGTCTTTTACAGCGTTCTGTTTGCTATGTGGCATCCTAGAATTCAGTTGAAGCCAGGTGTAATAGCTTCTGGTCTAATTGAGAGATGACTGAAGTCAGGACTGTGTGAAGCTGAACTCTCTCTGTTCTCTGATTTTAAAGAAACCAGTTAAAAAAATTATTTAAATCTGGCTTCTTCTTTGACTGTTTTAAGCTATGCTACATTTGCTCACCATGAGGCATGTTGTAGGGATGTCAGAAGGAAGGCTTTTGGAGGTTGTGCCAGGTTTATTGCGAAGCACAGGAACGTGTTCAGTGTGACTCTCGGCAAGGTGAGGATCTTGCTCCGTGGGAACAGCTCATTTAGTGGCTTCTCCTAGAATTTAAAATTATCTTGACTTGGAAGTTTTCAGTGCTGTTATCTGGTAGCATACAAGATAGTTGTTAGCATTTCTGTAGAAAATTGCTCCCTAATATAGAGACTTTTCAGACCTTTAGGTACTGTTAGATCATAAAAAAAAGATTAATTATTTATTTTCTTTTTGAAACTTTTAGTTTCTCTATTCTCTTACGCAACATTACCTCATCGGTATGAGTCCAAAGCTCTTGAAAAAATGTTTTCTATTTCTCTGAAAGCTGCTGCTATGATTTGTATCATCTACTCTGGATATCTTTGGATTCATTTGTGCTGTTGGACTTGTGTGCCTTTGGTCAGATTAGGCCAGAGGATAATGGCTTTAGAAAGTATCTTCACCTTTATGTAAGAGGACTTCTCTGCTCTTGGGTCTCTGTATGAGCGTACCAGTATTTGCAAAAGATGATGGCAAGGCTTGATTGGTAACTATAGGAGAAGGAAAACCTATTTTGGCAACTGAAGCTGCTTATGTAAAAACTATCCTTGTGTTAGTGTGGATTATTTTGGAACCAGCCAAAGAAACCAGGATTTCAGGGAGGGGCCTTTTGAAGTTTTGATTTGTACACTTCCTGAGACAGGAGCTCCAGGATACATTGCAAAACCTGTCTCGGAATCTTTGGCCTTGCTGTTGGTGGAAATAGTTTGCATAATAAAAATATGATAATCTGCTTTTAAGGAAGAGGAAGGCTAGTCACATTAATAAGAAATTACTCTAGTTTAAAAGCCCAGTATATTCTCATAATACACTTCATTGTGACTGATTTCACTGACACGAAATCACTAACTTTCATTAACTTTCTAGAATTTAATTTTTTTTGTGTGCGTCTTTGTGATACCTGAGCTCATTGCCAATCTCTGATATTCACAAATCTGTGTGAGGTACTGGGTACCAATTTAGATTTGGTAGACTATCACTGAGGCAAGATGTGCTGGGTTAGTCCTGTGGTCTCATTGCACATTTTCCTGATGTGCACCAGATTAATCAATCAGCAGTAGTGTAACAACTACATGAATATACTTTACTTCCAGTAAAATGAAAACTTACAAGTAGGGGGTTGTGCTTGAGTAGGAGAGGGAGGATTGATAAATCACTGGCTAGATTAAGAGTTTTGCTGCTTGATTTCTTTTTAGGTGCAGAGTGTTTTGAAACCCAGCCACCACAAGGATGGACAGGAACTTAATGCTTTGCTGAATGCCCCTCACATGCAGGTAAAACAAAATGAAGCTTCTAATGGATCTATTTCTTGATGCTGTTTTCAGTGTAACTTATTTTTTGCCTTGGGCTGACTGGGCAAGGATGAATTTTATTCCTCAACCCTCATTTTTCTAGGATAAGGAATTTATAATTTCTGGAAACGAATGGAACTTTTTAATGAAGTGTAGTGCATGATTGTATTCAGCCCTTGCTATGGTCTATATGTATTACAGAGTAATTTGCACATAAACAATGTAGCAGTAGGTCAGTGGGAACAGGGCAACACATGAACTGCTTTGCTTATTTGTTTTTACCTTTGGCAGTTGTTTCATGCTTACCATAGGATGCATAAAGGAAATTTTGTCCTGGGGTAGTGATGTAAAAGTAGTTTTCACTGCAAAACTTATTCTGAGTCTGCAGACACATACATAGTAAACCAATGTCTGGATTTTTAGTACAGATAAGATAGAAGTACAGTCACAGTTGTGTTCAAAATTGCTTTTTTTATTATTTCCCAGTCTGAAAGTTTTGAAAAGGAGTAGGTGCTATGTAGCTGTGATAAATGATATTTTTTATTGCTTGAGTCAGTTTGCAATGTTCTATGACCTGCAAAGACTGTTGAAATTGCAGAATTTCATCTACTGTTTTGTATGCATATCAAGTGTGATATTTTCTGTAACTGAGCTGATTTTGTTTAACACTAGGCACTTCTACTGGCTCATGATAAGGTTGCAGAACAAGAAATGCAACCAGAGCCTATGACAGATGAAAAGATTTATGAGAATGTTGGCGTGTATGGAGGGGAGACGGTTAAAATAGTTCGCATTGAGAAAGCTCGGGATATTCCGCTGGTAAGTACTGGTGCTTACTCAGTTATAGGTAAAGGAAGTAAGCATTTTTGTCCTTTCCAGATTGCTATGAAACGTTTGGAATTTCCAATGTGAAGGTAATGTTTAACTTGTAAACACTCTCCCTGCCTCCAAAATGAGAAACAGTCATAGACAGTAAACTTGTGTTTAACTGGATCTGGGCAGTAGCCATACTACCACATAAAATCCATACAGCTTCTGTCAACTTGGGTTTTGACAGATCTTCCTGGCAAGAGTCACCATCCCAAGCCTGCTGCAAGGGAGCTTAAAGCCTTGTGCCAACCAGGTGTAGGCTTTTTTGGTTGGCTGTTTTCTGGTTTTGGGGTTTGTTTAGCAGTTATCATCTGCTATTTGCATCTTTCAAATAAAAGTTTCCTTAGGACTATGTTTCTAAAAATATAACAAATCTTATGGTTTGGAGCAATTAAATTCTTCAGTCTTTAATGTAGGTTGAAGGAGTTAAGCAGTGGGTTTTTTGAAGTGGAGCATTGTGTGTATGCGTCCAAGCTGTTACTTGCATTCTCTTTCAGCATGGTTTTTCCACTGTCTTGGAATATGTACAATAGATGGCTTTGAGTTTCATATATGTAATAAATTCAGAATGTGTTGCTACTACACAGGGTGCTACTGTTCGCAATGAAATGGATTCTGTTATCATCAGTCGAATAGTCAAAGGAGGTGCTGCAGAGAAGAGTGGGCTGTTACATGAAGGGGATGAGGTTCTGGAGATCAATGGCATTGAGATCCGTGGAAAAGATGTTAATGAAGTTTTTGACTTGCTGGTGAGTTGGAACACTGTTTGCTCTGCAATAAATACTCATTTCATAAGTCTGAAGTCTGTTGACTGCTTGTCTTTTTGCTCACAGTTAGTCTCAAAAGTATTTCAATTCTGGTAGCTGGTGTTCATATGTAGAGGGCATTTCAAGTTTTCTTTCTGATGCATAGGAGGATACTGACAAGTATAATGGCAGTTATCTGCAAAAATGCAGGCTAGAAATGTGGAAGTATCAAGCTGTTATCTTTAGATTTACTTCTAGTGATTTCTAAGGAAAACTTTGTTTAGCTCTGAAAAGCCATAATTTTTTGTCTTTGTCTCTGGTTCAGTCCACAATTAATAAATGTGTGGCTGATCTGTAGGTAGTTTTCTTCATAGCAGCTTATATGGTGCTGTGTTTGAGGCTGGGTTTAGACTGAAACAGTGTAGATTGTGCACCAGTGTTTTAGTTGTTGCTGAACAGCGCTTGCACAGTGTCAAGGCCTTCTCTGTTTCTCACTCTGTCCCCTGCCTGCAAGTAGGCTGGGGTGAGCAAGAGGCTGGGAGGGGACACAGCTGGGACAGCTGACCCAGACTGACCACAGTGATGTGTCTTGCCAAGTAACGTCAGGCTGAGCAGTAAAATCTGGGTGGTGAGTGAGTGCTTTTACATCACTTGCTGGGTTGGTGTTTTTCCACTTCGCTTATTAGACTGTCTTTACCTTGACCCATGAGATCTTTTTCGTGCATTTGGTCTTCCAGTTCTCTCCCTCATCCTGCTGGGAGAGAAGAGTGCATTAGGAACTGGTCAGTGCTCAAGTTGCTGGCCAGACTTAACCCACCACAAATTGTATCACAGGGGACCTTTGTCTAGCAGTTTACTTGCATAGATGTTTTCTTGTTTATTACATCATTCATGACAAAATTATGCTTTAGTTTAAAAGCAGCTAGGCAAGAAATCAGTCAGGAATTAGTAAATGCAGAGGCACTCACTTTCAAAAAGGCCCCTGTGAGGCAGAATGTCAAAAGCTGGCAGTTACCACCAGTATTTTCTCTTGCCCAATTGCACTTCTTTCATGCTTTTCCCTGGTACCTGCTTTGGATCAGTGTCCAAGACACCTGGAAGCCGACTCTGAATCTTTGGTCCAATTGCAGCAGGCAAGACCGTTCTGTCAAAGTGAAAACAGATGAAAATGACATTTTATAGATGTTAATTTATAGCTTTGGCACAAAACATTGTAAATATCAACTAGGACTTATGTAGTAGGGGATTTGGGGAAAAAGAAAAGGACGAGAAACATATTTATTAAATCTTCAGATTACTTAGTAGATTTATGCTCTAGAGACAAATAAGAATCAGGACAAAGACTTAGGTTCAGCTGTAGGCAAATTTCCATCTTCAGTTGGACTTTTTTGCTGAAATTTGCTGATAAAATTTTCATTCTATTTCATGCAGTGAAATCAAGTGGAAGGAAGTAGAGGCAGAAATGTTTGAGGTTTAGGGGTTTTTGTTTTACTGTTTTTAAACCAATTAGATGCTTAGAATGTCCATGGGTTTTTTGGATCAGAACTATCTGAGATTCATCATGTTTTGTAATTGTCTCCATTGCCACCGGTATTTTTTTTAAGCGATATTTAACTAAGTCCTATGCTTCTAAAAAGTGTTTTGTAGGTGATTAACAGGTAGTTCAAGTCTGGCAGTTTAGTTCTCTGCAGAGAGCTTATTCTGCTCTGGAGCAGCTCCTGCAGCCTGGGGTTAAAAAACAAAAGATGTAAAGCCACATTAGCATAAGAGAAAATCACTTGCTGAAAATGAAAAACAAAATAAACACAACCTTGTGTATTTTTAGAATACATTTTAAATACAAATAATTTTAAATAATACTTTTGATTCTTTATTAAGAATTATTTATTATTTATTTGATATTATTTATTAATTATTTTTATTTATTAAGTTGTTATTTATATTTTGTAATGTGGAAATGAAGTTCTGAAGTGCTTCAGACCCCCCAAAACACTTCAAACAAGCACAGGAGAAGGAAATTACTTCCCTCCTTAGTTTTGCCTCACTTCTTGCTACTCAAGTGATAATAAACTACATGTGACTTTTAGGCTAGTCTGTTCACATGATCACTGTGAGATTATAGACATTCCTCGTGGAACTATGCATGCTGACTGAAAATCATGGATTTTCCTCTCTTGCAGCCTCACTTTATGTTCAAGTTACATTTACTTTATTTAAGCTGTAGTTCTGTATTTTTAGAGATACATGGATTTTCTTGTTTTATACAGGATAAATTGTTGTGTTATGCTTTGTGGAATGGTGTATAGGAAGTGAAACACCTCTAAACCTTGTCACAGGTTGTCACTTGCACTTTATCGAGATATTTTTTATGTGTGCAAACACATTCTGCATATGAAAGTACATAAACAAAGACGATAAAGACAAGACATTTATTATGTTCTACTTTCTTAGCAAGGGTGACTACAGTATTGGTATTGCACACTTCACATATGCAAGATTTGAGTATGTTAGCTATATTTTTAAACAGTACTTTATATTCTTTACTAAAGTTAACAGCATAAAATCATAGTAGAAATGTTTAGATTTCAAAACACTATTCCATTTAAACAATTCTAGAAAAATTACATTTTAAAATATATTTTGTCATTCCAGTGTAGACCCACTTGTTGGTATTTTTGAACAGAACAAGAGATCCATTTCTCCTAAGTCTCTGCTTGATGCAATGGCAGCTGCTCCATTTCAAATAGAAATAGTTTATATTCAGGAAAGCTAGGCTTTTAAAGTATCAACATTTAGCTTTCTAGTCTGACTGAATAACTGCATCTGTATCTGTACTATATATTTTAAACCAGCTCAGGGGCAGATGATGTGCTGTTAGGAACAACTTTTAATGGGCATTTTTAAAGCATTTTCTAAAATATTTATTAAAATTCTTAACCTTAAGCGATATTTTGATACTGTGTATGAAGAGTCTATTTTTCTTCTCAGGCTGACATGCATGGTACTCTGACCTTTGTATTGATTCCCAGCCAGCAGAGCAAGCCACCTCCTGCCAAGGAGACAGTTGTAAGTAGCTCTACAGGTGTTCTTGTGCTTGGTGATACATTGTTTTACCAGTAGTGTGTGAAAAGTTCTCCTGCAGGTCCTTTACGTTGTAGAACAAACCCAAAACTTAGCCATTTAAATTATTTTAATTGTCACCAGACTAACACCTGAATTAACTGTTGAAAATTATTAATGGTCTTAAACTGAAACTCTTAGTACGATTTTAACTCAGTTTCTGAAAGAAATTGTAAAAGTAGAACTCCCTATGGTTCTGAGCTTCTTATTCTGAATTTCTGTATTTTGTGTGTGTATGTGTATATATATATATATGTATGTATTAAAAAAAAACTTGGATTGTTGAAACTTTCAGATATGTTTTGGGAGGAAAAGATTGCTTTAACAGTTTGAGGAAAGAATGCCCAGACGTTACTGATTGGTGACCAAATACTTTACAAGTGAAACGTCACTTAAATCCCAGCAAATGGGTTTCAGTCTGTGTATTTATTAGGTACTTTAGCTAATTAGAATACCTCTGATAATTTTTGAATGCAGAGAACTTAAATCAGTAGCTGGGGGAGGGGATTGTCTCCTACAATGGGGAGGAAATTGCATGTTAAATTCAAGCCTGTATAAAGTTTCCATTTTAGAGAAGCTTAGAGTTTTTATATGTCCTAGCTCCAACGCAATCACAGGAAGACAAGGTTAAATTCTTCATAAGTCACTGGGGTGTTTTTCTTTTGTTTTTTCATTTGATCTGCTACAGATACACGTGAAAGCTCATTTTGACTACGATCCTTCTGATGACCCTTACGTCCCCTGCCGAGAGTTAGGCCTGTCTTTTCAAAAAGGAGACATACTCCATGTGATTAGTCAAGAAGATCCAAACTGGTGGCAGGCTTACAGAGATGGAGATGAAGATAATCAGCCATTGGCAGGCCTTATCCCTGGTAAATAAAGCTCTAGAAAAAGCTTGACAGTCAGTCAAGTTAGTTATCATAGCTACAGGAGCAATACTCAGTTTTTCAAAGACTTGTGTACCCTTAAGTATCCGTTGCCTTAAAAATATATGTCTTCGAACCATTTGCAACAGAGCCTGCTCTTGGGCACTGCTATGTGTGGAGTTAAACGCAGAGTAAAGCTACTGCTTTCACTGCACCTTTGAGGAGCTGCTCTCCTCTTCCTTCAGTCCTGCACCGTGGGGACTCTGCAGATCCAGAGTTCCCTCTGCCGGCTGCAGCAGAGATGTGGGACTGCAGCCCACTCGTTCTCTGGAGATGGGCATGGCTCTGAGGTTTCTTACCTTTTCCAGATAAACTGTTTGATACAGTACCTTTTTTGTGGTCACTTTTCAGCATGTTTTCACTTAACAAAGGGCTTCAGTTACTTGTGACAGTCAGACTTCTTTTCTCACTGTTGGGGGCCTCTGGGTGAAAGGGTTTTCAGGCACTGAAGTCTGTTCATAATTTTTGCATTGCAATATGTATTGCAGCATAGTTCATTAAAGATCTGCTGCTCTGTTAAACACAGTGAACAAAAGACTTCAAGTTCCATTAGAATATCACACTGTAACTTTATGACGCTTGAGTAAGTTGAGAGAAACACTGATTTAAATATAGAATAATCTATTTTAAACTGAAGTTCAAAATATTTAATATAAATAGAACACATGTGAAATACAAAAGTAATTAGAAAACCACATCATCATAGTGGGGAAATGTAGTCTTTCCTGTAGTTTCACTTTTCCAGGGAAGACTGTGTAGTATAATACAAATGCTCTGCAAGTCTCTCTTAATGAATATATTTTTTGAAGTAATAAAGCAGTTTTGCAGCAGTTTTGGTTTTCTTTTAAATTTTTAATTTCTCTTTTAAAATTTCTTTTGTATGTTACATTCTGCTAGAACCTTCAGAGATGTAAAAGCATGGGGAAAAAGTCAAATGACTAAGTCACTACAAAAAAACATGGAAATGGTTCTAAATGTTAATGACTCTTGTGCTTTTTTTAATGCATCAAGGAAAAAGTTTTCAGCAACAGAGAGAAGCAATGAAGCAAACCATAGAAGAAGACAAGGAGCCTGAAAAATCAGG
Organism: Daphoenositta chrysoptera; assembly: GCA_013397915.1. NCBI lineage: Eukaryota > Metazoa > Chordata > Aves > Passeriformes > Daphoenositta > Daphoenositta chrysoptera. Next base: position 781,078 of record VZRO01004529.1, read on the forward strand.
TGGGATATACACTTTCCTAGTTTAAAAAAAATCTCTTGCAGAGGTGTTAATTAGTGTTATGTGGAACCTTGTCATGGTGGAGTTGTAGAAAATTTTCATGGTGTGGGGTTTTTTTTGTAATACAAGTGGGATGGTTCTTTGAAATTCTTCATGTAAGTGCAAGTCTGAATTTAACACTTTGTTGTATAAATCACGTGGGTTTTTCACAACTATGTGCGATGTAATTAGGATGATGTAGAGAATTTGGAAAGCCCCTTTTTTCATAAAGAATTTTATCTGCCATGACTCAGTTGAAGTCCTTGACATTTGCTTAATACACCTAGGCATTGTAATCAACAAAAGGATATTATGCCTTTTGAAAACTGCAGAATAAATTCTCCACTTTAAAGATCCAAAAAGTGGGTGAAACAGGAAGATTTTTGTTCTATGGGTGTTTGATTGTCGTTATTTTTATTTTGGTTAGGAAAACTCTGGTGCGCGAAGAAGAACAAAAAGAAACGGAAAAAAGTTTTATACAATGCAAATAAAAATGATGGTAAGGAATAACTTTTGCACAATTTGTATAATTATAAACAACTATAAAAGATTCTGCAAATAGCCTTGTGAAAAGAATGCTGAAATTCAGTATATGATGTTAGAAATACCAGCAGTAAGTTCTGTGTGAGAGCAATACCATGTTGTGTTGTAGCATTTAGTGAAAGATGTAAAAGAAGTGAAAGGATTTGTAGGGTCATTTGGTGTCTTTAATAAAGACCAGATGATAAGGGAAAAAACCAGATAGCTTTTTAGGCATAGAAGCACTCATAATTTTACAATGATGAACCAATTTATTATGGCTTTGTAATATCATCTCACTGTACATAATTAAATTTCATAAATGGAAACTTTCTTCACAGAGATTTTATAGGCTATTTATACTATGTTCTTACAAAAGTAGGTTGGGATGATGGTTGCTGCCATTTGGTATAAAGTGTTACTCTTGTACTAGAAACTTATTTTTTGGCAAAGAAGTTGTTTCTTGTGTTTATGCTACTAGTTATATGAGGAGTAGTAAGTGGAAACATTTTTTTAAAAATTCTCATTTTACTGGGCACGTGGTGATCTTCGGGCTTCTGTTGCTTTGGTGACTCAGATGCTGGGCAGAGAGTCAGGAACTGCCTGAAACTTGATACTGCATGACAGGCAATACTTGGAACAGGCAGTAGAGTATGTTGTGACTGTTTCATTGTTCTCTCTCAAGATTATGACAATGAGGAAATTTTGACCTACGAGGAAATGTCGCTGTACCATCAGCCAGCCAACAGGAAGCGTCCCATAGTTCTGATTGGCCCCCAGAACTGCGGGCAGAACGAGCTGCGGCAGAGGCTGATGAATAACGAAGTGGATCGCTTTGCCTCCGCTGTGCCCCGTAAGTGTCACAGGCAGATGAGATTCTCCTGCTGAACCTTGGCTGCCGACAAATCCTCTTGTGTTGGAAAGAGTAATTAGGAGCTCGGGGGTTTGGGGCAGGATATATTGAGCTCTTGAAAAAAGGACAAATAAAATGATCTCGTGTGTGGCAAAAAATAGCTTTGGGAAGTTAATGCAAATCCATTGTTACAAACACAGTGTTCTAGAGGCATTATAAGACATGCATTTATATCAGTTTGAATAAAATTGGAGTGAGTTACAGAAGTTCAGAAAAGAAATCGGTATATTGGGCAAAATATTTTTAACCAAATGTCCTGTGAAAATTTAAATTCAGGTGGCTTTAGTGCCCTCCCAAACCACTTACATTTCAGTGAATATTATATTTTTAATGTCTAATGTACCCCAGATTATGTTATTATATTATAACAACTTAGCAATATATATTTATTATATACTCTATATATAACAACTTACAGCTGTTTTCACATTCAGAACACAACTGCACAGTTAAAACTATTCCTTTTGTAATTTACTAATTTTTTCCTCTAGATAATGTAAAAGAGACTTCTAAATTAAGTTTGACAACTTAATCTGACCAGGGACATTTATTGTAGAAAATAAAATACACGGATTTCTTGGATATTTCCTGTGTTGGGTTGGAGGGGGTGGATTTTGCGTGATTAGCAATATGCCTACTAAGAGAAACACTCTTTCTTTTCTTCCTATCTACATGTGTATCACTGTCTCGATTTCTTTTTTGTCTTGTTTGTAGATACTACTCGGAGTAGGCGAGAGACTGAAACAGCTGGCAGGGATTACCATTTCATCTCCCGACAGGCGTTTGAGAGTGACATAGCTGCAGGGAAGTTCATCGAATACGGAGAGTTTGAGAAGAACCTCTACGGCACCAGCATAGACTCTGTGCGGCAAGTCATCAACTCGGGCAAGATATGCCTTCTAAATCTCCACACCCAGGTACGGCAAAGCTCTTGCCTCTCGTGTTTTAACTGTAGAAGCTACCGTGAATATCTATAGAGCTCTATCTGGTTTATAAAGTGAGTGTGTTTTCAAGATCCATATTCATGTTTATGCCAAGTTTTCCTTCAGTGATGCTCAGTTGACTCTATTCAGTTCCTTGTCTGCAAATATGCACATCTTTATCTGTGCAGCAGGTGATGTGGCCTTACTTTTCACCAGCTCTAAGTATCTAGAAACCATCTAAATTTAAAAATGAATTAAAATAAGATTTGTGTCTCTCCATCTTCCAATTACTCTGTGATCTCTGGAGTTTTTGAAGATGAAGAGGAAATTGTTTGTGATTATACTTGGAAACTGCATTTCAGGAATGTTTGTGCAGTTTCCAAATACAGTTCAGAATTGAAGTACATCACATCAACAGTATTGACAAAGTGTTGAGCTGTGAGCTTTTGGTTATGAAGAGAAAAACTATGCTTGCATACCTCAGTTTGGAAATTTAGTCAAGCATGGTAAGAAGCAGAGTCCTGGAATGCAGCCTGTTTTGTGATACATGTATGTATGAGGTCTGCTGCTGTTGTAGATGCTGCAAAAGAAGCCCTAAAACTCAGCTACATCAGTAAAATCTGGTAGTATTGAAGTTATCATTAGTCATGAATTAGTCATCACCAGTAGGGACCATGTGATACTTTATTAGCATAGCTCATAGGTACTGCAAAGCATGTCATGAGATGAAAATTCATAACTCTTTAAAAATTTATCTAATTCTGTGGCTGTAAGTATTTATCTCAGAGACAAGTTGTTTGTCCCAAGACAGAGGGAGCCTTTCAGAAAAATCAAAGTTTGATGCTCTCATTTCCTGTCTCTCAATATAAAAGTAACCTGACAAAACAAAATGCTACACATACAGTAATAGTGCATCTGATACCTTGTATTTATCTTCAAAACAGAAAAGGTTAAACTGTAGTTTTTCAAGTAAACTGTAATATTGAAAGACTGTTCTCTCTGTTCAAAGCTGATACCTTTCCCTAGCATTGTAAAACACTTACTTCAGTGTAGCTGACCTTTTTCTTGTAAAACACTTACTTCAGTGTAGCTGACCTTTTTCTTGCTTTTGGATACCAGAAGATCTCTTTCTTCAGTTTAGTTATGAGGAATATTCTTGAACAAAAGTAAATATTTCAGTTTCATGAAGCTGAAAAATGTTGGAATATAACTTCTGTAGGAAATGGTGTCTGAACTCTGAGTGCTGTTACAGTTAATTATGTTGTTGTTAATATATTGTACAGTTGTTGTGTTTGAAGAGCATATTATCAATTATAGCATGTGAATAATGCATCACTAAATGTCCCTTTCCTGGTTGGAACTGTTAAATATTTAATAAATCCTATTTTTGCAGTCACTGAAAACACTACGTAACTCTGACTTGAAGCCATATATTATATTTGTTGCACCACCTTCACAAGAGAGACTACGTGCTTTATTGGCCAAAGAAGGGAAAAACCCAAAGGTAAGGTGTCTTGCACTTCTGAAACCGTGCTGGGTTTAGTGAACAAATGCACGTACTCTTTCTCTGGAACTGGGACATGGTACTGGCAGTGACCCCTGCAGTGAACCAGTGCAGCTGTGCTCCAGGTTGGTAGGCAGACCATGCATTCAGGATGCTTTTTCCTAAAGAGATGTGAGAGGTATTAGACAAGGGAATGCACTGCTAATTCAGTAATCTTGGGGCACAGTGTCTCTGCACTGGGGTCCCTGCATTTGGGTACAGAAGCATGACCTTTTATTTCAAAACTGTGGAAAAGCAAGTTTTGTCCTCAAGTAAACCTGGGAGTAATTCTATGGAGCAAAGGATTTGGTTTTCATTTGAGAATTTACCTGCCCTTGGAAAAGCATTTACTTGAAAATCCAAAACTCTTCAGATAAAAGTATTTTAATGCTTGATCCTGTGGGATCACTTTTCATTTTTAACCAGAGTCACGTCCAGGATCTGAGATTATCCAGTTCAAATTTAGTTACTCAGGAGTTAGTTGTGCAGAATGGACTTGAAAGCCAAAGATTAAACCAGGACATCTGAAAGCTCAGGAAAGTTCCTTATCAGGATATGATATACCAAGTACTTATTGCTCAGGCAATGGAATAGGTTCATCATCAGCTTTTTAACTGAAATCTCCCCCTGACTGGTAGGAGCTCTTTGCTACTACAGTATCTTCAAAGTACTAATCAAGCGTAATGCAGTTCATACTGAGGAAAAACAACCTTCCCAGCGTAACTCAGTTATTCCTGACACAGCTGTTGGTGAGGAAACATAACTCACTGTGTTCTATGGCTGTGTTGTTTTGCTCTCCTTGTTTGATGAAAGGGTGATTTATTACTTGTGTGTAATATCTTGAAGTCCATTAAAGTCCAAGTGTTAAAACAGAGGAAATTTTCTTTTTTTCCTTTCCTCCCCCAGATCCCGAGTCAAAAATAATCATAGTCTTTAAATGGGTATGTTTCCTCCTTCGTGTTTATGCAATGAAGGAAACTTTTTTTAATATAAGTATTGCATCTTACATATGTTCTGGATTTTTGTTGCATTTGTTAAAAAAAAAAAACAGAATGCATTTCTTTGTGTCGCACTGTGCCTCTTTTCTTTCTGATGAATTGTATTGGAGTTGCATTTATTTCAGTTGGGTACATGCTACTGAGTTAAACACCTTCCCTGATAAAGAAAAGGGTATTTCTTGCATGTATGCCCTAATGTTGTTCTGATTTTATCAAGAGTGTATAATGACTAAGAAAAAAATCGTGAAGGCCTGAAGTCCCTTTTGAAATATCCTCCTTAGAAAATTGACTCAAAAATTATACCTGAATATTTCTTTGTACAATACAAAAATAAGAAGAGAAGAGAAAAATAAAGACACTTTTAGAATCTAAGTGTAAGAAAAATTCTGAAATCAAAACATTTCTACCTCTGCCTTTGTATCATTGTATCTACACTGCAATATTCTTGCTTTTGGTATATTCCCTTCCAGCCCCCAAATGGTGTTTCCCATATTTCTGCAATGTTATTCACCTGATGTTATGGTGATTTGGTCAGCTTAAATGTGTAACTCTGGCTGTGGCTCTCACTGCTGTGTGTTGAACAGTTGTCACCAGTAAGAGCTGTCTCCTCTGGCTCTTTGGTGTTGGTAGTGCCAGCAGAATGCTCTGGTTCTGCACTCTTCAGACTTCATCTTACACCGTCTCTGCCTTCTCCAGTCTCCCTCAGTGAGATCAATGCTGTGCAATGAGCAGTGCTAGATCTTCCTCATTTTCTTCAGCCTGGGGCAGTTCCTTACTCTTTGCCACTCATAGCCAGTCACTCTGGATTGTCTTGAATGCCCTTAGCTTTCAAATACCGATCATGGTTGAGTGTTCCTGTAAACTTTTCAACAGCCAATAGCAGCACCGTGAGAGTTTGTGTAAAAAAATTGAGTCATTCCCTTTCCCTGCTGTTACTGTGGAGGAGAGGCCTACACACCTACACTAACTCTCTGTTTTTGATTGCAGCCAGAAGAGCTGAGAGAAATCATAGAGAAGACAAGGGAGATGGAACAGAACAATGGCCACTACTTTGATACAGCAATTGTGAATTCTGATCTTGATAAGGCGTATCAAGAGTTACTTCGGTTAATAAATAAGCTCGACACAGAACCCCAGTGGGTGCCCTCCACCTGGCTACGATGAGAGCAGTTCCAAGGGACAAATGGACTTCAATCTAGTTACCTTTCCAAGCAGATCATGTCTAGGTCTGCCCAATTCTAGTATAAATGCATGTGAGCTCTAGACCTCAGTGGCTGCATCCTTTGCCAGCAAAATTGCGTATTAGGGAAAAATACGCTGATCAGCTTGTGAGCCAATTTAACTGATCTAAAGATTGTCCAAGTTTTCTTTCTCTGTGGTCTAGATATGGAGACCATGTCAGTACTAAATTCTAAAGCTTTAGATAATTTTTTTTCCTAGCAACTACTTTTATACATAAATCCACCTTTTTTAACTTAGAATCACCCTTATGACAAAGATTTAAAGTGTGTTTGTGTGTATATATATAGTCCATGCTGTCACATAGTTATAAATATGAATGTTATTTAACACTTAACTTAATGACTTTTTGGGACATGATGCTAGTTCAGGAGAATAATTCTACAGATCATTGGGCAGAGAAATAATCTACATGTGAAAATGTCAATGAGAAACCTCTCCTGTTCAAAAAATACATAGAATGAAGATGCTGCTCTGGTCTGGGGCTGCCCTGTGAGGCTTGAGTTAATATTTTAATTCTCAAACATTCCACTTTCTAATAGCACTGTAATTGAAAAATGTGTATAATGTAAATATTTCAATCCTTGTGTCTTTTTAGTCAGACTTTTAAAATCAGATTTGACTGCACAGTAATTTTAGTCCAATCAAAGAGGACTATTATATTGAACTTTTAGATGTGATATTTTTATGGTATTTTCTTTAAAACATACTGACTGATTGGAGCCACTGTTTTTCACAGATCTGTAGAGATAGAAAGGCAGAGGTTATATTTTTGTGAAAATATATAGTTGTAAGACATGCTGCTTGAAAGTCAACTGAAATTCTCATGTTTTATAACAGAATACTAATATAGGCTGATGTGCTGAACATTGGAAGACAGTGGGGTTTTTTAATCTCTGCAGATGGTTCATGTTGTGGCTGTTGGACTAATGGACAACTAACTGGAATTAAAATAGCTGAATGTAGCAACTGTGTTGTGAGTATTGTAATTCACTAGCCAACCTATTGTCCTGCATTTGCTCAGTACTGCAGTGAAAATATGTGTAAAACACTGGTAACTGACTAGAAGTCACAAGAAAGGGGAATATTTTTAGTGGTTAAAACAAAAAACTTGAAACAAGGGAACAGAAGGTAAGGTCTGTATCCTAATGCATTCTGCAGAGCAGATGGGAACATCTCTGCATCCTCAAATGATTCTGGCTTTGAAGGTTTAACTACTGTGGCTGTGCATCTGCAGTAGGGCTGTTGTTGCTGACACTAAATGAATAGTAGTATCTTGGCTGGTTTGGGTTTGGGTAGCATAAAGAACCTTAACTGTGAATATCTCTTTTAGCCATAGCGTTTCTTTGTTCCTACATATTAAACACTGGAGTTATGTCAATGTGTAGTTCACTCATGTCTGATGTTGAAGGATGAAAAATTAGTTACTGTTTTCCATTCTGTCTTGAATATATTCTTTTTTAAAATGTTAATGGAACAAATGCACGTCCATAGTTAGAGAGCTCAAAGTATAGAGCAGATAAAAAGAAATTATCAGATAACTGTCCTAGGTACTGAACTAATAATCAGTACATTTTTGTATTGACAAATTGAAGTATAGAGTGCATTCCTGTCTTGTTAGAAAGCAAAATTATTTGCTGGTTTAATTAATATTTAGGGCTGAAAAGTAATTAAGCAATTAGTGGAGATCAGTAATGACCCTTCAGAAAGAAAATGGGGTGGAAACTTGAATATCTTAGTTCAAGTCAGTGTTAGAATAATACTGTGCTACCGTTGGCCTAAGGGCTGGATATTCAAAATTTATGGCTTTTTGCCTCACATTGCAGGCACGTTCTCAGTTTCATCCATAGTTTATGACAACAACAGTGTTCAGGTATATTGGAAAAACTGTATTGATTCTACGTTTTTGCAAGAAAGGTGATTGTAGATATGTAACGCTTTGGGGTATTGAATGTTTCTGGACAAGAAGGTGGAAAGCAATAGAACAGGTTGAGTACGGTTAACGTAGCTCAGCTGTGTAGGTGCTGTCCAAATTCTGCCAGTCACAATCACCTCAAGGTGGTTGCTGAACCCCCTTAGGTATTCAGTGTTCATAGGCAACATCAGTCTCAGTAAATCATGCCATTAATGTTATTTCACTCATGTTTGTCTCCCCAGTTTTTCTGAAATGGTGTACAGAATCTGTTTTTATACAAATGAGCTTTTGAATGTAGACTTAAAGCATATTGCTTGAAGTTCAGCTCTACTCTGAATTCCCAAGGCACACAGAACTCCCTGACATCCATAGAGAGGTGCTATGATAGCTTTTAACCAGTGTTAGCTTTGTCTCCTGCTGAAAGGAAGGGCTTGAGCAGCACTGAAGTATGTACCTGGCTGTCCATCTGCTACCTGAACTACTTTGTGTAAGAAATTATTCTGTCTTGTTTAATGAAGAATGTGTGCTAGTTCCCTCAAGAATACAAGAAAATACATAGACTTCACTGGTGAAACTCTTCAGCCTTATCACAGGCTTTGTAGTGAGCTGTATCAGACTGAAATAAGGGTATCTGCATTTTTACCAGTCCAGATTTAATTAAAAATAAATGTTAGCTGAATTGCATAAAAGAATTTTTGAATGTAATTAAATGTGACTTTTTAAAATATTAGATGGGGGGGTTCCATGCCTTAAATAATTAAGGTAACTTTACTGAGACCTGTGGTTAGCCCCACATTGTACTTTTATACATGTATCTGCACTATGTATTTTGAGACATCATGAACTGCACACTAATGTAAAAATGTAAAATATTTCTAGATTTAAAATAAATCACTGTACAATTTTACTTCTTGTAGTGGATCTTGAGAGTCTTCTTTCTGCCACTTTGCTGAATGTGTGAAACATGCTGTGACCCATCAGTGCCCTACAGGGTGTTCTGTGCACCTTCTGACACCATCCATCCTGTGGGAGAGGTAACAACAGGTCTGCAGAGCTACAGTGTCTCTCTTTCAAGCTGGATCTGTACCTTACAACAGACTACGGACTTACTATTCAGCTGTGCTGTCTGCAGCTTCACAAGAGAAAAGAAACAGCCTTATTATCCATACAATTCTAAAATGATTTTTTAAATGTGTTAATAGAAATTTATTTCCTTGCACTTACCCTGCACCTGCAGTTAAGTGCTGGATCATGTTTAAAACAAGATGCTTACCTTGAACAGACTAGACTTGTACTAGAAACCATAAACTGGCATAAACTAACATAAGCTAGTTCTGAGGCATGTGTTAATTTTGCTGATTGCAAACCAATGTCTTCACGAAAAAACACACCCAATGTGTTGAAGGAATGACTGGACATGGCACTTACTGTGGACTGACAAGGTGGTGATTGGCTGGACTCAGTGATCTTAGAGGTCTTTTACAACCTAAATGATTCTGTGCTTCTGTCTTTAGGAAAACAGCTCTTCAAACTGAGCAGGGTTTAGTGACAGCCTGCTGATCAGCCACTCTCCTGCACTCCACTCATTAGCCTTGGACATGAGATGGACTGCTGTACATTCAATCCTGCTTTGCTTGCCAGCCTTCTGAAGCAATGAAGATTTGCAGCAACGTAGCTGGATAGTTGTTTCTATATGCTTTTGGGAGGAGGGAGCCACTTCTCCATGGTTACTTATTTAAAGCAGTAAAGATAAGTAAATGTGGGCACACGCTGTAAGAGATGTGCTCAGTGTGGTTTCCAAGTCAGGGGCAGGGGGTGAAGCAGAGATTTTATTTTTAAATCAACACAAGAAGCTTTTAAGACTGCCATATTCTAGCAACTTGAGCCAGACACCAGGTATTTTAACAGGTAGAATTTACACTTGTTTCTAGCACAGACAGTACACAAGTTGGCAGAACCTCTAATTAAAACTGTAGATATTTTAGGCCAATGGTAACAATCGTGCAACAAAAATTTATCACAGAAGACTGTGGATTTCATGAACAGGTTAGAAAACTAGTTTCCTTTACAGGCATTTGATTTCAGCTGTGCCAATACTGGCTTTAAGCAACTTGAACATCAATAATTCAGCAGTAAAGAACATCCCATGCATCTTCCTCCCTAAGTAACATTTTTCTCTGCTTGTACTAGGAAGGGGAACAATTAGATGAATCTGATTAGGCAAATCCAGAGCCATCCTTCAAAAAAATACAGCTATCAACAGTCATTCCTACTAAGTGAAGAAATAGGCTGAACATGGAATAGAAGGCTTTCCTGATATTAAAGCATCTGACCCATTTCTGCCTTTCCTCCTATGCTTTAGTCAAGCTCCCAGATTTCTAATCTCCTGGGAGAAATCCACAATCCATTCAACCCAAGACTTGGACACCAAATGAGAAGCCACATAAGTATCTTGGAGGCAACATGTCTTGACTTATATTGCAACTGGACATTCTGTACTTTGGGTCCCCTGCTCCACAGACAACAACTCTGCAGGGTTACTCGAAGAGAAGGTCTTCATCCTTCTCTTCTGCTAAGAGATTGGCTGGCTCACTTTCCCCACCAGCAGCCCTCCGCAGCTCCCGTTCTTGATCAGATTTTTCTTTCAAGACTTTTTTCTTTTCCTGGATCTTTTTTAGCCTGTGAAGAGAAATGCAGCTTTATCTGTGAAGCAAATACGTTTTCATACAACAGGTTAGCAGCTAAGATGCCATACGACTTGGATTTGATAAAGCTGCCTGGAAAAAATGGTATAACAAATATCAAATTTGGCAAAATGGCAAAAATAAAAGGCTTTTATTGCTAGCTGCTGCAATTGAAAAACAAACTATAAATTATATTATTAACTACTCTGCTTGTCTTTAATCAAGTTCATTCCTCTTTCATTCATTTCAGGTTTGACATTTTTGTTTCAGGTAGCCCAGAACATTTACTTTATTGGCAAAGGTCTCCTTAAAGCAGAACACCTCAGTGTACTGTATCACATCATTCCCTCTGGAAGAACAATGACAGCTATATACAACTTAATGGACAGGATTAATTTGTAACTTCCAGACAAGTAATTGGTGAGCTCTGGAAACTCAAATTCATAACATGAAGTTATGTTGAACAATGTTTGCTGCCAGATTTGGTGAACAGTTCTTCTAATTCCCTTCTGAGGAATGGTCTATTTTAGGAAGAGACTAGTCTAGTCTTTTGATATTTACCTGTAGAATTCCTCTCGTTCTCGTTCATCCAGTTCTGTGATGATGTAAGAAAGAGTACGCTCGATCCTGGGAATAATCACTAAAAAAAATACAAATAAGGAAGTTGTTGGGACTGCTGTTATATTAGCCAGGAAGTTATGTAATGTAGTGCACAAATGTTGTTTGAAGTCAATCTAGGAATTCTTTTGGCTAGGGGAAATTTATATCTTTCATGGAAGATCATACTATTTCCTGATGGACAAGTACACAAAATAAAAAACAGTCCTGAGAAGTGGGAAAAATTTGAATCCAAACAATGTTCTTCCATCACATTGGTTCAGAAACTCCTGTTCAGTACAGCACTTTTACTAAGAATTATCTCCATTTAAAAAGGCCATCATGAAAACAAGTATTTAAATACAACACAATCACAAAAGAAAAGACACTAAACACAGCTTTAACATCAAACAGGGAAAGCTCTGTGCCAGAATCATTTGTTGAAACAAGAAACCTGTTATCAGCACTACCAAAAATTTTTGGAAGGCTGCAGAGGAAACCTTTTCTAAGTCAAATTCTCAGTGATAAGCTGCATTTAAGGCCTGCATGTTCAAAGAAACCAGTCTATGAAAAACTGCTGAAAAGGATGATTTGGATACATGGACTGAAATATGTTACTGTGTACATGCAAAAATTACTAAATCCAGGACATCAAAACTCAGAAAGCAACTTCAAACAATCAAAGCACTCTGGACACTGCAGCAAAAGGAATCACAGCCAATATTGGGATTGTAGTAGTACTTAAGAAATGGCAAGAAACAAATATACAAACAAGAACATGAAGGATAAAGAATTCAGATCAAGGGAAAATACCAGGGTATTGACATAAGGACTGTTCCATCCAAAACCAAGAAGTCACCAGCCTCTCCACGGAGCACTGCTATTACAGTTTTAAAGTTTATTAGAGTGATTTAAAGGTAAATATATCTTAGTTTATTGAAGTTTATTATGCTAGCCATTGGAACATCTTAACACATAGAAACATTGTATCTTTTGCTTCTAGTCAACAGGCTTGACCAGTTAAGTCAAAGTCACTAGCAGAGACTCCAGAATGTTTGTGAAACTTTTGTCCTGTAGGTTATCAATACAATTTCCTGATTACTTTCTCATGCTTGCCTATTCATTTATCTGTGTCCTCCAGTCTGTTCCACTCGGCTTTTAATTTTTTTTCTTTCTTGCAATATTCTTAATTGTAATGCTTTCTAGAAAGCATTCTTGAACTGGTGAGAAATTCTACTAACAAGAAAGAGAAAAGTGGCTTCTTTGACCCTGCCCCTCATCTTACATGGAGGCAGAAAAATATTATGCATCCCAAACGGAAAAATACTCACCATGTTCAATTGCATTGACACGTCTGTTTGTTATTTTAATGGCTTCATCCAAAGTAATAAAGGATGTCTGATGGAATGGGATTAAATAATTAATACATAGCAAGACAAATTCAACATTTCATCAATTCTGTACAAAAAACCAAATAGCACTTGAAAGCCAAGTCTATAATGTACCTTTACAAACTATGTCCTTGATAGAAGCAGTGTGTTTTCTGCTACTGTCACTAGCACGCTGAATACTGAACATTAGCAGTTACAAATAGCAACTCTCCCAAAAATCGTTTTCTTAGCATTAAGGAATAAGGATTTCTCCAAAGCAGTAATATAGCTAGAACAGGTTTGCAACTTTGTACAGCACTGGGACTAGGTTAAGCTACAAGTACTGAGAGATGGTACTTTCATTTCAGAAAAGTGAGAAACCAACGATCCCGTTCTTTTTAACTCCTACCAACCTGTAATGAGGCCAGTTCCACAAGCAGCTCCACAGCTTTGGCATAGTTCCTCTTCAACTTAGCCAGCTGTTCTCCTCCTCTGGCCAAGCCAGTCAGCTCATAGCCTGAAAAAAAAAAAAGTTACTATTGCTACTATAGTGTTTCCTTACTAGATAAATACTTTACACAATACAGGGATATAAAGAGCTCATCAAGTGACACGCTGAAGCCTTTGCCCATTAACAAATTGTCTTTATAGTGGTTTATGTTGTGCATGTCCCTAGTAAGACTTAGCAGTCTCAAATTCTGAAAATACAAGACAAGTCTTCTCCTCACCTGAAAAACTCACTGATTTAGGAAAGTAGAATCTATTATAGTCCCTAATAATCCCTCCATGTCACAGGACCAGGGCAAAGCATCAAAGGAATTAAGTACCCTTATGCCTTTGATGTAAACTGACTTACCATCAAGACAAGACAAGTATTTCTGTATGAGCATGGAATAGCCATAAGAACATAAAGACAGAAAACACTTGGGTTGTACTTACTGTCTCCTCCTTCCTGGTAATGCTCAAAAACTGGCAAGGTTACACCTGACAAGAGTGAATAAAAATGCATGTAAGAGACATAAAGGGTTATAAATTTATTAAGTACAGCTCACTTCTACCCATTTGCTTCTAATTATGTAATATCAGAAGCTTTGTTTACAAAGAATTCCTATATAGCTTCAAATGATTAAGTCATGCTGGTTCTGACGTATAACACGGAACTTCAGAATTGTGTTGAGCTGGCGGAGATCAAGACCCATGGAAAATTCAGGAAAGTATTCCAGTTTATTCAGTTTTATTATGTTTCTATTTAGTCATATGTTCCCTTTGCTTAAGGAATATTTTAATAATTCAATCCTGATTTATCTGTCTTGTTTTTTTCATAGACAATTGTGGATAGGCAATTGCATGATTTTTTTTTAACTTTGGGACTTCATTTCCTGATCTATTTTCCAGTAAAGCTCTATGGAAGTTATGCTTTGTCCAGAGATACAGAAATTGGACTGCAGTTTACACACATTCATTTCATTTTATGAGAGGTAAATAACTAAATACAAAAATCATAAGCTGTATGTGAAAAAACCAACAAATTACAAGTGTTGCTACTGTTAGATAAGTAAGAAAAAAGGAGACAGTGGTTGGATACATTCCTGCCAATTTCCAAGTCTCCTCCCACAATTCCCTTATGAGTTGAAATACTCGTGGCCTGGAAAAGAGTCACCTGCTACATTGTCTTTTTTGGCTCTGATCTTGACTTGTGCTTTGTTCACATTTTGGATCACAGTGGTACTGTAAGGAAGAAAACATAGATCTTAATCAGGAAAGCTGAAGTGGTTCATTAACTCATCATTATATGCAAGATTAATCAGTTATTAAATAGCTGCAAGGACCTGGAAAGTGTTGTCAGTTCAGTTCTCCATGCAATTCCTTGCACAGTCTTCAAAGCTAACATAGAAGCTTTGAAAGAAATAGGTTTCCAGCAAAGATTGGGAAAGACGCAGAGTCTATGAAATGTAACTTTAAAAATGTCTTATACCAAGTTTACAAAGCATAGCTAAAAATCTAACCAGTTATCTGGCAAACTATTTTAAAAACATCGACTCTAATCAACCTGTCAGATTTCTTTCATAATGAATGTGAAAGAATTTCAAGGCTTTAAATGCAAACCAAGGCCACAACATTTTGTTCATTTTAGTTTCTAAGTATTTGTTCTGACAGACCATTAATGAGTTTGTTTACCCACTAACTACCATATTAACAAACTTGAACTTTTACAACAATTCATCTTGAAGCACTCTAAAACAACCTAAGGTCTTCCAAGAACAGGTCACTACAGTTAACTCCTCTGCTGAAGTCCAGTTTACTTACAGGGTGGAATCTGACTTGTTTATAGCTAAACACTGTGACTAGTTAGGACAGGACACAGCACTATATCCAAATGAAAGGGCAAAAAGACTTTTCTTCAGCAGCACACAGATTACTACTGTGTCTGATCACTTGGCTCTTCCCCATTAGTTGGCAGTACCAACAGATGAATCTTTAACACTTCCCCAACTTTATTCCGCAAGGTCTATGCACACTTGAATGAACTACACAAATACCCTGGACAGAATTGTAATTTATTAAAATACAATTAAAGTATCCTGCTGGAGGGAAAAGGATTTGTTTCCTTCCTTGCATACAGCCCTCACTAGCCCTAGTGAGTCATAGATCAGTGAGGCAGGAGATTAGAACAACAGGTAAAATCACTGTGTAACCTACTGGCAGCTAAGAGCACACATTACATCTGTCCCTCAAATTCACACGAAAGACCAAATTAATAAATTGTCCAATACTCTGATATAATTCTTGCCTTCCTACATTTTTTATTCCAAGCAGCAAAAAGCAACACCTTCTGAAATCAAGGACTGTGACAAAAAGAAAATTCTGGTAATCTTTCTGCTTTGTTTAGCTTCCAATGGAGTATATGTTTTCATCATGCAAGTTCTCTCTCTCCTGCAGTGATGTCTCCCACCTTTATGTAATAGGATTCAGTTCATCCTGTCCACTGTCATCTCTTTTAAAATGCATTTAAGAATGTTACTACTTTTTTCCAAAAGAGAAAATAATTTATTGATAGCTCTTTCCCATGGGTACAACATTCTCATGCAAGCCCAGCAATCCTCACCTGAAATCTCCTGCGGTGAACTTCGCCTCAGCAAGTGAAAAGGCAGCTTCTCTCATCACCTCACCCATCAGCATCTTAGTCTGTTTAAAAAATACAAAAAGGCAGCAAATACAAACCACCTTGTTACTCCTTTTCCAGGATAAATAATGAGCAGCATAAAGAGAAGAATGAGAAACTGAAGAGAGTGAGAAAGTCCTATATGTATAGCTTACTATCAACTGCAAACTTTAATTCCGAGGTGACTGGCAAAAAGGAGAAATATTTCAGCTGTTTCAAAGTGTAGAACTCATAGAAAAAGCAAAATACTTGTTTTTCTTAATAATCATAAAATTCTGTTACATGGGGGTGAAATCACACCAATAAAGTGGCTCAGTAGGAAAATACTCTTCTTTCACATTGTATGGAATACTATGAGACAGCTAAAGTTGTTTTTAACATACAAATGTATGCAGCTTTGTGAAGCTGCACTCTCCTCCCACTCAGTTTTTTCCCAGTTTTTACAGATTTGTAGCCCTTGTAGCTAAAAACCACGCTATTGAGAAACCCCAGCCTTTGTATGTTAGACAATCTGTAGGAAACAACGACACAGAGTGACGAGAGCCTGCCCACAGTGTGGCAACAAAGGACCACTGCTAACCATGGCCACTGCAGCAGATGCAGCTAAAACAGTACAACTAAACCCATCTGGTATGCAAGAACAGAACTACACGTGTTAGGCTCTACTGACTATCTCACATTTGTCATCCATGTTAGAAAGGAAGAAGCAGGACTCTGTGTTTCCTCATAAAGGAACAAGTTCCTTCTGGACAAAACTGCTTGCTAGTGTACCTAGTCATGCAGGAAACATTATAGATCTGCAGTACTCCCTCAAGCCAGGTAAAGCAACAAAAATGGGGCTATAGAACATGGTAATACCATTCCTAAACTATTTGGCAGCATCAGAGCAAATTCCCTGTAATATAGGGAACTTGGGACACAAAAGAGAGCAGAGGCTAAGACTGTCTGGAAAGAAGTGAAGAATATTAACTCTTCCAAGTTGCTGTATCATGGCAGCCAAAAAACCATAATTCTGCTCATGTGTCCTCAGCAGTCTCACTTACAAAAAACAGGTTATCTAGAAAGTTGTCCTATATTCCAGCCTATCTAATGAAGTTAGCAGAACAGGAATGTACAACAGACTGAACAGACAAATTTCAAGTAAAGTGAGCCAAACAAAGGAAAATTCTAATTTACCTACCTCAATAATTTTCTTAAGGATTTGCCTGAATCGAAGCGTCAAAGCATCAGATTTTTTTTTCAAGAGGTTACGACCTGTTTGGGCTCCTTTCAAACGAGCCTTCATGATGGTCTGAGCCCTGGTAAGCAGAGGAGAAGAAAAAACATCCTGCATCATCTGAAGGGATTAGGAAAAAAATTTATGCGAAGTTTTCTGACATGCATATGACTGAAATGATGAAGCAACAGAGAAACACCATTGCAGTAAAACAAGATGGCCACTTCAGGAGAGACTTTCAAATTCCCCTTTAAAATCAAGGGAATTTATATTTATCTCCATCATCAATGAGAACTATAAGGTTATTATCTGTGAAGTCAAAGCTCATGAAAAAATTAACAAGACATCTATCTATTCCATAACAGGAAATAAGAGCTTTCATTTTTCTTGATGACTTACAAGTACCGGAAATCAAACTATTCCAAATACCACTGTCACTGTGACACTGGTATTGCTTTTGAGTTCTTGCTATGTCATCTTCTCAAAATCAGACAACACAGCAAATTCTTCATGTGATCATAACTGTTGATGCCATGTTCTGATTTTATGGAGCAAGAAGATACAGCAGTCGTACATTCTGGTTTTCCTTATCTTCATATGCTGCATAGGAGATTTACAAGCTATTAAAGGCAATCAAAAGCAGCAACAATTTAAAAGGGATATTAGTGAGTTAGCTGTAGCTTTTTATACCCTTTACTTCCAGCAGCACACTTACATGTTTCTTGTATGAAATTAGGAACTGTGCTACTTTCTACATGCAGCCACTGTGCACAAAGGACAACACTCAAGTCAAGTCGTTACACACTTCCTCTCTGACCTTGGAAAAAGTTAGTATAATTAAGATTCTATCTACACACAGTGGAATCCATTACTGGCCACATCTACTGGCATGTGATGAGAATAGCTCCATTAATATCTACCAAATACATATAACTGAAAACCGCGAATACTTTATGAATGTTTATGATTTTAAAAAAATAATAAATCAGAGAGTAAAAAGGCAACGTTATTTTTCCCAACAAGCAGATGTCTGTCATCACCTTGAACTAACTTGTTTGCTCTGTTCACCAGCTGCCAGAGACTGGTTGGCCTTCTAGTTCAAGCAAGATCTCACTCACTCTGAGAGTGCAATAAACAAAGTCTTGTTTACTTTCAAGGAAACTGAGCAGCTTCTGGAATTGAAGGTTTCCAGCACAGAAGAGGCTCATTCTAGCAAGCCACTTTATAACAATAACCCCCCCCGCCCCAAAACCAACATAAAAAGTAAACCTTGTGAAATCCTCTTCTGTCAGTTAACAAAATTAATTGTTGCAGAAACAGGTCATCTTTATTTTGCCATTCTAACTTACATTCCTTTAGGAACACCACCCACATTACTGTCTATCATCTCGTTTGAAACTGGGCTTGTAAATATTGGGCCTTTGTACATGACCACCCTCATGCCAGAGTAACACATCACCCCACAAAACCAGATACCTTTCAAAAGTGAATAAAGTGCCTCCTCCTTGGACACCTAAACTGAATGAAAAGAGCACTACCAAAGAGCAGGAGTGAGACCAGATGACTTAGTGTATGCAATAATTCATTTCTGTGTATGCAATAGTTTATTTCTAAACTAAATTTCAAAACAGAACCTTTACCATGTCATGTATTAATCTTTCCGTATAAACTGTTACTTTTATATGTCCTGAGCTCATACAGAGTGAATAATTATTATGTTATGTTTGAGGTTTTCTGTCCTGCAAGGCATCCTTTTTATTATAAAGATTATGTGCAGGCATCAACCCACTTTTATGCAAGAAGATTTGAAACAGCCTTTCACCTTAAAGCAAAGTCTGTCTGTCCTGGAGGGTTCCGAAGAGAAACTGAACAACATTACTAAACCAGCAATTTTATTCAGTTGTTTTTGTTCCAATGTTGGCAGCTTTCTAAGCGTTCTCAGGAGACATGTGACAAATAGTTTGCTGTCTGGATCTGGAAAATTACCTGACTGTCCACTACAGCGGGAGCACTTTACTTCCTCCTTTTTTAACACTTTATGGACAGCCTCTCGTACAGCAGTATCGTCTGTTGCAAAGTTAAGGGAAGCTGTGGTTCTATTTGTCCATTTTTCCTACACATACATTCTGCAAATCGTTCTTTTTTAAGTAAGGTTAGCGTCCTCACATGATTTTAAATACCTCCCCCGGCACCTCGGTGCCGGGCCCCGCCGCGGCCCTCTGAGGCCGGGCAGCGCTGATGCGGAGCCTGGAGGCAGACACCGAAGTTCAGGGCCAGCGGCCCTCGGCCGCTCAGTCACGGAACCGGGGGAGCCTCGCCCGGCGGCGCAGCGCGCACGCAACCGGGGGAACGGCTCGCAGCGCCGAGCGCCGCTGAGGAGCCCTGAGCGCCCCGAGAGCCGCCGCTCCCGCCGTCGCGGGCACGGCACGGAGCCCCCGCGCTCCCCCCTCGGCGCCATCCCGACCCGTCCCGGCGGACACTCACATCCGCGAGGGGAAGATCTCGATGCGGTCCTTGGCCGACATGGCAGCGGCGGGGCGCGGCGGGGCCGGCTCGGGCTGTCCCCGCTGTCCCCGCTGTCCCCGCTGTCCCCGCTGTCCCCGGGCCCAGCCC